>JAQBSW010004212.1:0-37500 GCA_029291075.1 Eudiplozoon nipponicum
ATGTATTAGGTGTTGCGAACCTAGTAACAAATTAGTTCAGTTGTGACCAGAAGGATGAACCAATGCCAGCATGAAGGGAAAGTATAATCTCAGATGGTAGAGCGCTCGATTAGCACACAAGAGGTACTGGGATCGATACTCAGGTACACGAATAAATTCTTGTGTGTTATGTGTTGTGTGTGGGTGTTTTGGCATGTTTCTGCACATGTAAACTAATCCCAGTTAACGTTTAGTGATCTAACAAAAAAATAATGTCGATTCAATAAATAAGCGTACGCCATGGCTGTGAGTGTGTGTGCGTTTATTAATAACTGAGAGGTAATCAATTATATATATAATTAAGTGCACGTGTACACACATTCTAGTAAAATTTCAATGACCAAAAAACAACTAAACACGATTCTCTAGATAAGCGTATGCAATACCTGTGTGTGTTCGTGTTATTTTATGAGTGAGAAGCAACAAGTTACATATAATTAACTTCACGTGCACACTCATCCAAATGGAGCTAAGGTGATAAATGTCAACTCATCTTTGCACACGTTAGACCTATTCTTTAAAGCTTTTTTTCTTAAATGGAATATTTAAGAGTCTCATCCGGGTGAGGAAGGTGACATGGTAATGTGAATACACTGATCGCAAATTATTTTCACGGTAAATATTTAAGAGTTAGTAAAATAATAAGTTTCTTTACGATAATAAGTTATAATAAATTTATAAATAGCTTTCTTAAATAGATATATTAATAATATTTTAAAGAAAATGCGTTTATGAAACAAAGAGGTTTAGTAAAATTTGCTTCACTCGATAACAGTGTAAATTTATATCTACAATAAGATAACAAGTAATAAAGGATGAAATTAGAAGATAATCTTAAAGTTGTTCATGAGATCGTTTATTTAACATTCTCTGACATTTTTAAGCTAATGGTAATTCTACGTTCTTATTCGCTTACTTGAGCCATATTCTTATCCTGATTCGTGCAAACTTCGCTTCCTACCATCAACTAGATTCGTAGTCCAAAATCGAGTCTAGTGATGTTTCTACGGATGTTTCACTTATTCTTTCATCTGTAGATTTAATAAGATTGGATTCTCTGATCAATCTTGTCGATGCATTACGACCAGATATTGATACGCGTTTGCGACCATCCCACATAATTGTGTGTCTTACTTACTTTTACTTTACTGCGGCTGACTCCTTTTGGAGGATAAGCCGGCTCCAAGACATTTCATGGAGTTTCTTGGGAATTTGGTACAAGTGGTGTCCCCTCACCACTCGGCCTTTTGATCGAGGACGCACCTCTAGCCTTTGCACATCCAAGCGCAGTCTGCAAGGCAGCAGTAAGTTGCATGGTTGCCGGTGGCTGTTGAGAGCTCATTCGCCATTCGGAAGTACGTGGCACTGTCCAGGAGTCCATGTAATCCTGTGGCTGTTGAACCCTTTTGTGCCGGGGAACACACGCCGAGTCATGGTACCGTCGTCGGGCTCATGTGGTATTTTATAGGAGATCCGATTGCTGGTCGGAAATCCACCACGCCCTGGTGACACCACCGCCGTAGCCCCGTTAGCCCATGTACGATCGGCCATCGAGACATGGTTGACACCGTCGTCCTTACTGTATAATTTGCGAGATTTGATCCATTAACATGTCCATCTTTGCATGTGGTTCTAGTTTTCCAATTTATTATTACTTTAATTAGACGCATGATTTCACCCTCACGAATG
Organism: Eudiplozoon nipponicum; assembly: GCA_029291075.1. Classification (NCBI taxonomy): domain Eukaryota; kingdom Metazoa; phylum Platyhelminthes; class Monogenea; order Mazocraeidea; family Diplozoidae; genus Eudiplozoon; species Eudiplozoon nipponicum. Next base: position 1,729 of record JAQBSW010004212.1, read on the forward strand.
AGGTTACAGATCTTTCGTGGAATTTAATGCATTCATGATGCGTCTAATGATTCCATTTTCTGATTTTGGTTGGGTAATTTAGTTCCTAAGTAAATAGTTTGTTTTTAAGTGTTACATATGTTGTACTTTGATGCTACCATGACTATTTTCCTTGCCAGTTTGGAGTCAGGTATTATCATGACCCTCCGATCCTCTTTTTTCAACCTGACTTCACGTACTTCGAATTATGATTATGAGATTCATCATATTTGCTTCTAATTAATTTACAGGATACACATTGGCTCGGAGTATTTTTCGCATGCTATCTAGTTCAATCACCTTAAGTTTTGTATCTGTCAGTCTCAAGCTTCTAATTGCCATCGATTTTAAAATACCAATCTTGCATTATATAGAGATAATTATATTTTAAATTAAGAATGCTACCTGAGTAGGTATTCTTCATATAACCATCTCTTTCTAATTTTGTGTAATTTACAATTTATTTGACATTCCGGAACGGATAATTCACCACAGGAATCGTTTTCATTCACTTGATTGACTAAGTTTTAGCAATTTAGCATATCATTCTCCTCATGATTCCAAATAACTAACAGGTTATCCAACATTCGTACATACAGTTTGAGATTTAGTGGTGTCTTTTCTAAAAGGGGTTTCTCAATGTAATGCATTGGATGTAAATGCATATTGGATATGTCAATGGTTGCCCCATTGGACCAACTTTAATTTTCTTCTAAAATTCATTCCGAGATATAAAATAAGTAAAAGACATGCATATGCTGATCATCTCCATAATATATATTATCATCATTCTACTTCCTTTCTAATATTACCGGGTGATCAGGCAGGAAGTAATGAAAGCATTCAGTGTTTTGCGTACTAGTGTATATTGGTGTACATTGAAACCAAATGTAAGATCGCCAACATATCATTTTCATTTAATTCTCATTTTCCCACAATTTCGACCCAAATTGTATTAATTCATCAATGTAGGGTATTCGGTGACATAGAAACCTCGCCATTTTATATGTTGGGAGCTTTTAACATTAACAATAATTCTCAAAGGGTTATTTGGTTTATGCACATTTACCAAACCGTTTTCTTTTGACGTAATTTTATTTCTTTTTTTTCTCTAAATCAAGTTTGTGAACTTGAAGTAAACACCACCCCATTGTATTTAACCAGTCGTCGAGCAACATAACAAAACTACCGCCAGTCGCAACGCACTGACGCGTTTCGACCATCCATGATCATCATCAGAGTACGACGGCAAACCGTTTAGCGAAGATCAAACCGAATTTCATATATATGTAAATCAAAATTAGATATGCGGCTCTCACTTCTTGTAGTCTCGCATACATTGTACTTGACTAGAAATGTTGGCCTATAGTCATGACCATTGTATTGAAATTGTACAGCCGACATTTCCAGTCGAGTACAATGTATGCGAGACAACTAGAGGTGAGAGCCACATATCTAATTTTGTTTTCGATATATATTCAATTAGTTTTGATACTCGCTAGGCAGTTTGCCGTCGTCTTCGGAGGATGATCATGGAAGATCGAATATCGTCCGTGCATGCTACTTGCGTTAGTTTTACTATGCTTTTTTGACGACTAATTAAATCAAATGGGTTTGGTACTTACTTGGAGCTCGCAAACTTAAATAAGTATTTTTTACCGCCACTCGCGCATTCAATGTTTAAAAAAAATATATGTCCTATATACGTCTGTGGCGAAATCTGCAAACAGTTAATGTTCGTGACTGCATAGAAATAGTGCAACCGACATTTCCAGTTGAGTACAATATATGCGAGATTTCTACAAGCGAGATTGCCGCATATCTAATTTTGCTTTCCATATATATATATATGCAATTCGGTTTGATCCTCGCTAGTCAATTTGCCGTCGTACTCTGATGATGATCATGGAAGGTCGAAGCGCGTCAGTGCTTGCACCTGGCGGTAGTTTTTCTTAATTTTGTGTTATCCTATATGGCGATATAGTTCTTTCCAAAATACGTACACGACACAATTGAACGAATTCGATAGCTCATGAGATGGGAGATCTATCAGAGACCCAAAACTTGACAAATACAGACGAGCTGTATCTGGCTTCAGACGTTCAATGCGGTTATCTATTTATGTAGATACCATGGTTTCACAGTCAGGCATCGTTTGCTGCAAAATTGGCTAATAACTGTGTATGCGTGTTTGGAAGAAAGCCACATTTTAACGTAAACTAGCCACATTTATTGTACTACTATTAAAAAAACTGGTCAACTATACTGTACGGGCATACTTTAAATGCTTTGCAGTGATGAATTTTAAACCGTTTATAATCGGAACTGTCTGCAGAGTAACATTTGTACAGAGGTAAATTTTATAGTTTCAAGTGAGCTTGTATCAAGCCTTGCGGGAGAGCTCCACCTAATCGAAAATAAGTCATTGTAATTTGATCAATGTGGATAAAGTGTTCTGTGATCTATACAAACGTATATTAAATGTTTTCCAGTGATTAATTTCAAACCGTTTTTGGTCGGACAGTTCTGAAGTGAAATATTTATGCAGAAGAAATTTTCATATATTCAAGTGAGTTTGGATCAATCCTTGCCGGGAAGCCCGAGCTAAACACAAATAAGTCATCGTAATTGTGTCAATATGGAAAAACTGTTTACCTGTTCTTTACTCACAGTGTTGAATTCCAAGCAATTTTCGATCAGAACGTTGTGAAAAGTTAAATTTGTACAGAAAGAAAATTTTAATAGATTCAAATGAGATTGGATCAAGCCTTGAGAAGACCATATTTGGAAAAGTTAACCAACCATTGTTATAGCACAGCGGTACAGCTAGTTTAAGGCTGTCGATTTGTTCTGTTTCATGACGCTACCTCATACAGCGGTATTAATTACCACAAAAGGTGAAATCAAATACAAATGAATATGACAATGGTGGCAATCTGCAACAATAAAGTTTATCCTGGCCTCTCGATGAGGCTTCATACGAAGCTTCCAACCATGGACTCTGGTGCGTGTTTACACTGAATCCAACGTTGCCATACGGAAATAAGGCCGAAGTAAGGCACAATTTCCACGTGATTTACAGCGAGCATTGCATTAGCGGAATTCAACTAAACCCAATCAAACTGGCTTCATTGTAGAAGTAAAATTAAAAAAAAATTATTTTCATTTAACCACCTGAAAACAGAGACTACTGACCCGGTTTTTTTAGATCTGTTATCCACAAATTTTTTTTGATCAATGTGAACCATGGGTTCTCGTGATTTTTTAATGGGCACACAAAGTGGTTGAAACGTGTCGGATTGTTTGACTAACAGATGTCATGCTATAAAATTTCGATAGAAGCACAAAGAAAATGATCTAAGAAGTGTAAAATGGAAAATGAACCTCGTCATCCGCACGTTGGACTCCAGAACAGCTTACGAATATAAGTTGAAAGAAAACGTGCCTCTCATCGGACCAGTTATGAACCACCAAAGACAGTGGTGTGCAAGAATTTGGTGTGCAGCATCTGCCGAACAGGAAGTGTTGGCAGTTTTACACCTCGGACGCTTATATGAGGGCTTGCTCCGCTAGGCGGGGAAAAGCGTGTAGCCGGCAGTATTTATTTCTGCTCATTCTATGATAAAGTCCATCCCCTCCTCAACGTGGTACGACGGTGTCAACCATGTATCGATGGCCGATCGTACATGGGCTAACGGGGCTATGGCGGTGGTGTCACAATGGCGTGGTGGATCTGCGACCGGCAATCGGATCTCCTATAAAACACCACATGAGCCCGACGACGGCACCATGACTCGGCGTATGTTCCCCGCCACAAAAGGGTTCAACAGCCACAGGATTACATGGACTCCTGGACAGTACCCCGTACTTCCGAATGGCGAATGAGCTCTCAACAGCCACCGGCAACCATGCAACTTACTGCTGCCTTGCAGACTGCGCTTGGATGTGCAAAGGCTAGAGGTGCGTCCTCGATCAAAAAGCCGAGTGGTGAGGGGACACCACTTGTACCAAATTCCCAAGAAACTCCATGAAATGTGGAGCCGGCTTATCCTCCAAAAGGAGTCAGCCGCAGTAAAGTAAAGTAAAGTATTCTATGATAAAACGTCCTTTAAGACTGCTCACTTAAAATTTACAGCTTCAGTGAGAAGACTTGTGAGGTAGCGGACAGGCTTGCTTATCTTACAAATCGCCAAGGACCGAACAATTCTATTGCGCGAAGCGAGTGCATCCGACATCGTCTGCGAATTGCGCCTGTCCGCGTAGTAAAAATGGCTCCACCAATTTTGTTGACACGGCCGCTTTTTATGTGTTCACAGAATCGGATTGCCCAGGCGGGCGCAACTCGGTCATCCGACGCCAACTTTGCATACAGCCAAAGCCACCTTAGTCAGTGAATGACTGGCTTATCTGTGCGGACGTGGTGGACATCCACAGATACGGCATGTATTCGTTTTACGGTCTACATGGCTTCGATTTTGTGTGTTGTTAATGCTGGTGTTTACCTCCAAGCTGGATCTACACAGCCTTAGCCTTGATGCTTCCGCGTTTAGCGATTTCTTTTTCTCGCAAGCATTTACTATTTACGTGACAATGTAGCCTCAGTACATTATGTTAGCATAATGGTCTTTTTGGGAGGATAAATTAATATAAAAGGGACCGATTTGAGTTGGTTTTGCTGTGCCAAAGGCAATTTCTCTGCAATTTAACGTATCCACGACTCCCTTTCGTCGGTCGTTGATTTGCACTCTCGGTTCCGCAGTGATCGGATTGATCCGCGTTTCCAAGTACGCGTTGTCTTCGCCTTCGTAGTGGCCGGGTGATGATTAATCCCTTAACTCCGAATGCTAACCACTCTAAATGAGGTTCGAGCTAATCCTAATTACGTGACCATTTAGTGATTACTGCGGAACCGAGAGTGAAAATCGACCACCCACCAGCTTGCTACTAGATATAGCTACTTTTATGGTAATAAAATCAATAAAAATTTAGATTATTCTTTCCGGGAGCTTCGTGAAACAGCTATCATGCGACAACTTGAGTGCAGATTTATGGATCTTCTGCTTGCGACCTAGTTAAAAAGAGTTTCTGGCTTTGAAAGCTCAAGTTATAATGAAAATAACATTCTAAAGCGGCCAAATGAAGTATTTTAACATCTGGACAACTCGTGATTAGGCTTTTTTTATTCTTCTCTTAAATAAGACCCGCTAAGACGGTCAAGTGAGGTGGTTATTTCTGCAAACACAGCGTCAAACGCATTGACAATTCAGAACTTAGCTGCGGATACAATGCGGGAATTTCAGCAGCAGATTTCCCACCAATCGTCCTTCAGACCAAGTAAGTCAGAAATAAGAATATCTTACTCATGAATAGTCTGCTTTGATCCACAGAACGAAATAAATTAATTTTATATTACAAATTTTGTCGAAACATTTCTAAACATAAATGTGAACATGATAATAAACTAATCAAACCTATGGATTGAATACAACTTTGTTCAATTAAGTAATTTTTAAAATAAAGCCAAACTCTTAAAACGACATGCACTCCAAATAAAATGGGTTGTCAAATATTTTTATAATAGAAGCTGCATTTTGCGGAAGCAGTCAATTGACAAGTCTTTTATCCGTAGTTAAATAGACTAAATAAATTTGTATATGAATAAAATGTGAACTATTGAATTAATTTATCTGGCTCTCGTTTACGAAACGAGGTTTATACACCCTCAGTCCCAGTTTTTACATCGGGCATCTTGAGATCCGCTTTTAGACGCCCATGTCAAAGGTATGCTCATCACAACAATAGATTTCACAATTATTAATTTGGCGTAAAATTTGTCACACACAAACACGTCCACACACACACACACACACACACATATATATATATATATATATATATATATATATATATATATATATATATATACATATTGTGTTACAAATACCACCTTTGTGCATGGTTTGGGCGTTGCATTGGCGAGTCATTCAATGTGTCCGTTTACGTGACGAGCCTTTTTTTACCTGAAATATGGTCATTAGTGTAGTGGAAAATAGTTCTCTATATGTAGTAAGCATGATTTTTGTTTTAAGTAATGCCTAAATGTAGTTGTACCTCGTGCATCGATGTTGATATTTGCTTTTTCCTCATTTTACTTGTGCGGGACAATTGATAGCACTCGTAGGTCAGTAAAATCTTGAATCCTCCACATTTTCATGTGCACAATTGGTGTATGGCATTGATTGATGGTTTCCAACTTTTACAAATGATAGAATAGTATTAAATTCTTTCAACTGATTTACTAACCTCCATTTTCTCGATAACCTATTTCACACAGGATGAGATTAGTTAAATCGGGAATTTGAGGATTACTGCAATTTGATTAAAATAAAAAGATGTTGATGCTTCTACGCGTGCGGTTAAGAAATTTAAAAAATCGAGAAATCACGGATAGGCGTGTATGTCATACCATATGGTTTGCTTATACTTATTTTATAAATGTAACTTTAGATTAAAGTACATATATGTGTTTATAGATTGTTTTGTGCGTTGGGGGTGCTTTTGATAATTTGTGTATACACGTGAGTATATAAGAGAATAGGTATGAAGACCGGATATTAGGGCAGACAATAAAAAATACTTGATGAATTAAAATAAATATAAATAGATTTGTCTTGAATAAAGATACCACATTTATCACAAGTCGTATTTTTCCTGGCAATGAGTCCCGAAAATTCGGAAGAAATTCGGAAAATCTGGAACCCACGTCATTTTCAGACAAGCAGCTCTGAGTGAAAGGACAAGTGCAAACCCATCAATCAATGCCAAACATAAGCTCGGCACTTGGAAAAGTAAAAGATTCAAGCTTTTACCGAACTACGAGTGCTATCAAATGTCACGCACTGACAAAATGCAGAAAAAAGCAAACACATTCATTGAGTGTGTAAAACGAATAGTTAACGCATGCAATTGATAAATTATTGTTCAGCCACTCTGGTCTAAATTAGTTAGATGAAAACAACAGATATCAAAATGCACACACACACACACAAACATGTGACACGCGATTATCTAATGAAAGGTCAATCTGAAGTATAAATATGAATATTATGGCTAGAGGAAATAACGCGGTTGCTTCATTTGTTTCGTTTGTTAACCTTGTTAACCAAAATGCAACTGATGAAGGCCTACGGTTAGTATGGGCGAAATATTGTGCAAAGATGAAAACTACTGGAACAATGAAAGCTGCATTAGTCAAAAGGCAGATCAGGTAATTTCAGTTAATGCAGGTCCGCAATTAAACCAATCTTTCAACAAACATACTTTCTATAATTAAACGAACATTGGTTGCGCGGGTGAATTGCCTTTTCTACACTATACAATTCTTAGTTTATACTGACATATGTAAGTAATTAATGGGTCAGGTGTTTATATCAAGACCGCAACCTTGATTATAATAAACATACTTTCTGTTTGAGGAAAATTTGCACATTTAATTAAATAAATGATCGCTGGTTGCGTGGGTGGGGACAAACCTTAATTAATTCAAGTTTACGTTTCTTAATTAAACAGCATCTCATTATATATATATATATATATATATATATATATATATATATATATATATATATATATATATGCCAGTAAGGTCTAAGCGTAGTATAATGTAGAAAATGCAACTCATTCAGTGGACCGCTGTGCACTTTGTTACTCGGCATGTATTTTTTTGCTTTTTCGTTTACTTTGCTACACAGGACATAGTTTTGTTATCTGTTTCCTTGCCTGATTGAATTTGTTATTTTCACTTTTATTTTTAAAGTTAAATTTGATGATGTCTGTGCGAATGTTATTTGTTTTACTTTGAAAACACATAAGCTGCTTTTATTTATTGCCAGCCAGCCAAATAAAATATTGTGTCAAAAAATCAATGCCTATGCGTGTGATTGCGAACGTAAGATATACAGCACCTTATTATATATATATATATATATATATATATATATATATATATGTATTGTTGCATGTATAACTGACCTTGTCTTGCTGGACTTCGGCGATGTCAGTCCTTGGAGATGTATTGCCAACTGTGCCATAGGAATGAAGGACCTATAGTAATTACACATCCGATGAAGTCGTTGCAGCTCTTTAGTTGTTGTCGGTGTTGGGAATTTCCTGCTAGGATCGACCATGTTTTTGATTGGATTAATGATTCTATTTATAGATTTTCCTTGAAAAGAATTCGCGTTTGCGCAGTGCTATAATCGTTCGAGCTGGTACCGCAATTGACGCTTGCGGGACTATTGATGGCACTAGTATGTCGGTAAACTATTTATTCCTTTACATTTACAGTTGCACAGCTTGTTTTTTTAAAAAATGATTGATGTTTTATCACTGCTCCAGTGACTCAGAAGCTGTCTTTACACTGCTTCTCCAGAAATATCTTTGAATTAAGATATGCCGAATTCCATGCCTGATTGAATACCCGAAGTACTTGACTTGCGATAAGCCCTTGCGCATTTGTACACGTTTAACACGAGACCAAATGCTCGATACATGCAAGCGTCTCTTTGATGTCGATAAAGTATTGCTCTAAATAATCGGAGGCTATGCTTTTAATTTCCACGTTAGAATGGCTATGCGGACGTTTCTGTGATACATTGCACAGACCAAAGAGCGTCTGAAGGTATTAAATTAAGCCAAAAGGCATAGTGGCAGCTGTCTTTGCTATGCTATCTTCGTCTAGAGATATTTCATTTAATGCTGATTTATGAACAGGCAGTGTGAACCATTTACGTTGAGCAAATTCATCAGTCATATTTTTATCATTACTTATCGGATAAAGATGCGGAATTGTAACTTTGTTGAGAACTCGATAATCACCAGATAATCTCTAACCACCAATTTTTAAATTGTTTTGCTTATGTATCGGTGATGCCAATGGCCTAGAACTAGGACGAATAATAATAATATCGTCATCCAGCATCTGATCAAAGATGGTCTTGAAAATCTACGCTCTCGTGAATGAGTGACTTCGAACAAGTCATTGCTCTTGAGTGAAAAAACTGGTCGATTGTCACTGCCAACAGAGATATGTAAAATTAAATACGTAACGGTGTCTAGCATGGTACCTTTGGCTGTATCAATTATCAATCCATATTTCGACCGGGAATCTAGGTCTAATATACGATATGACATGTCTGCGACGCCAAACGTCCTCGGAAATAAATGATGTAAGCCTAAAAATACTCTGAGATTTGCCAAGTCATGTGTTTTCATTGATTGGCCGTTGGCCGCCTTTAATTGTGTTTCGGTGCTGCATGTTACTTTGATATTCGGTGTTATTAACGTTATTGCAACACATATACCAACCACCAACGCGTTCTGAGAGAGTCGACCGATAACAATAATTAATAACGCACTTCACTGAGCAACGGAATAAATACGCACAGGCCTTGATTCCGCTGGACTTTACCTGATGTGTGACTATCGTTCATTAGTATGTTAACTTGAGATCATTTCGGCGCGTTTGCATGAATCTTTTTGTGGCATGACCCCAAGTACGATGATTTGTACACCACATGTCAAAGGGCGGGGGAGGGGGTATTGGTGGATGCCGAGCTGAGGGCGAGCGTCTGCCTGGATTCCTGAATCTAAATACGTTGGTGATTTTGGGCGGACAATGCCCTGATGAACAAGAGCCTTATTGTTCTGTCTTAAATTCATTATCGATTTTGCGGTAGACAATAGGATATTGATCCCTCTAAAAACGTATCGTATGTTGGTGAAGCTGTATATCTATTTCCAACAAATTAGGCAACACTTCATTAAATCAAGTTTGCGATCTTGAAGTAAACACCAATCCCATTGTATTTAACCACTCGTCGAGCAACATAACAGAACTAGCGCCAGTCGCAACGCACTGACGCATTTCGACCTTCCATTGTATCATCATCAGAGCACGACGGAAAACTGACTATCGAGGATCAAACCGCATTGAATATATATAGAAATCAAATTGAGATATGCGGCTCTCCCCTCTAGCAGTCTTGCATACATTGAACTTGACTGGAAATGTCTGCTGCACAATTTCTTTGCAGTCACGAATATTAAATGTTTGTAGCTTTCGTCACACATATACATATATAGACAATACAATTAAACAACAATTGTTTGCGCGTGTGTTGGTAACAATTCTTGAAATCAAGTTTGCGAGATTGAAGTAAACACCAATCCAATTGTATTTAACCACTCTTCAAACAACATAAGATAACTACCGCCAGCCGCAACTCACTGACGCGTTTCAACCTTCCATGATCATCATCAGAATACGACAGCAAACTGAATAGCGAGGATCAAAGCGCATTGCATATATATGGAAAGAAAAATTAGATATGCGGCTCTCACCTATAGCAGTCTCGCATACATTGTATTTGACTGGAAATGTCGGCTACACAATATCTATGCGGTCACGAACGTCAGCTCTTTGTAGCTTTAGCTACACACAGACACACACAAATATATATATATATATATATATATATATATATATATATATATATATAAACAATAAAATTAAACAGTAATTGTTTGCGCGGATGGTGGCAACAATTCTTCAAATCATGTTTGCGTGATTGAAGTAAACACCAACCGATTTCGAGTGTGGATATATATTGAAGTTTCTGATCATACAATGGGGCTGGATGTGGTTTCTACAGCAATAACGGGTTATTAGGGCAACAAGCAATGCTGTGTTATTTTGAGGCTGCTCAGTTCGTCCTTCATACCGTGAGAATATATTACCAGCTAGATCGTTCGTGCCTCCCGTCATTATTATCATGAGCTGATTTGATAACCTTTGCAGCTATGTGTATTACATGTAATCTCCAAGTATCTGGTTCCCTAACTTCATGAAGTTCAATAATGTTGCCACAATTCTAAAATAATTCAGGCAGTAAAAATTCCCAAGACAGTTAATTTCGTAAAATTAATAATATTTCGTGCACAAAAGAATGTAACTCTGCGAAATTTATCAAAAAAGCATTCTAATTTTAAATATGATTACATTTATGGTTATGTTGTGAAATTACAATGATTTAGGTAAAAGTCAAGAACACTTTTGATTTAGGATTTTATACATGAAATACGTTTTAAGTAGTACATCAGAACCAGCTGTAAAAATGTGAAATTAAATAAACAGTTAAATACAGTTTGTTGCGGAGAACTAATATACATGCAAGTATGTATTAGGCGTTGCGAACCTAGTAACAAATTAGTTCAGTTGTGACCAGAAGGTTAAACCAAAGGCAGCATGAACGGATAGTATAATCTCATGCACATTCGTTTCGTGTTTATTAGCGCCTCATCAGTAGGAGCCGGTATTACGCCCTTTTACCACTATATATTTGGGTAAGTTATTTGGGATAAAATGACGGTACAATCTCCTAGATAAATGTGTAAACCTGCAGTAGTTAGGCTAACATCATATAAAGTCTCGACAATGCGACTTCAACGCTAACTCACTCTATATAGTATATATACCGAGTTTGTAAAGGATACTAACACTATGGCTATTGTGCCTGTAACTGATGCCAACATAATAGTACCGAAAATGTACATGGTACTAACAGTATGGTTGCCGAGTCGATACATGTTACCAACATGATGGATATCTATGTATGCAATAGTAAATGCTACAGTAAATCCATACACTCTGGCCTTGATCGGTATCAGTTATCACCTTTCGCGGTTACCATAACATCATTCAATTCAATATACATTCCTCACCCAAATATATATTGGTTAAAGGGCGTAATACCGGATCCTATTGATGAGTCGCCAGTAAGCACGAAACGAATGTGAATGAGATTATACTTTCCGTTCATGCTGCCTTTGGTTTATCCTTCTGGTCACATCTGGACTAATTTGTTACTAGGTTTGCAACACCTATGCATATATATATATATATATATATATATATATATATATATATATATATAATAATGTCCATTCCTTTTTAATTTAACACAGTATTCTTATAATTAGGAAAACACAAATAACAAAGTGGATAAAGGCCATTTATTTCGTGAATACTAATCATCTCTTATACAATCATACATATTTATACATTTTGGGTTTTCAATTGATTATGCTAGTGGTAACAAATCTGATTCGTTTTTACTGCTGTTTCTTGTTTTGACTAGTTGGTGAGTGTGTATGCGTTTGTGTTTGTGTGTATGCGTGTTTGCATGTAAAGGTCATTCTCGCAGTATTGCGAAGTGATGTCTGAGATCTTGTCATTATTGTTTTGATAGCTTGAGAATTAACCATTTGTGCGCATTGTTCACTGTTACATATACAAGTGCTATTATTCCCAGTATAGTTGATCGTTTCACCTCGTTGCGCAAAGTTGTCGTTTTCACGTGGTAACAACGCCAGTGTGGATTGCAGTGTTAAACGCTCACATTGTTTGGAGACTTCTGTCATCGTATGCGCCTCTGTTATTTCCACTTCAGTTTGTTGCCAATCCGATTGTATGTTTGTTGATTCTAGTCGAGGGCCTGTTTGTTCTTGGCTGGATACTAGTAGATTGTTGTTGAATTTTGTTATTCTTGGCCAGTCGATAAGAATATCATTTGATGAAACTTTTGAATATTAAGGTCAGGTGCTTGTTTTTTATGTAAAGGGCTTCGTAGATAAATAATAATTTTTCTGATTTTGCTTTATGTAGAATTGTGAAATTGGTCGAATTGACAGGGTGCCCCGCAGCCAATATATGATCGGAAATAGCTGATTTTCCTGACGGTGGCAAGCCTTTATTAATCAATTTCTGTGGCAAATGTTGCTGGATTCTGCTTATCAATTGCTTTTTCGTACGTCCGATATATGTGCTACCGCACATACATGACATCAAACAGAAAGATGATTCAACGAACATCGAATTAAGAACTAATGCAATTTTGAAAAAGATGGAAAAACATGTTCTAACATCGATGGCTGACTCCGAGATTAGATCAAAACTCACAGAAGACATCCAAAAAGCAAAACCAGTCGGAACAAACACCGCAAGATTGTACGGCAAACCAAAAACTCATAAAGCCGTGACAGCCTCAGGAGCTCCTTCGATGCGGCCCATTATGTCAATGATCAACGCTCCACAACATAAACCAGCCAAGTTTCTCTGCAAACTACTTGAATCAGTACGGAGCATCATAAACGCAAACACTATCAAGGACTCCTTCGAACTAGCAAATGAATTGAAGAGGAAGAACATCCTACAGAATAAAATGGTCTCGCTTGACGTCTCATCCTTAATTACAAACATACCACTGGATAAGACAACGGAGATCTTGTGTGACCTCATCAAAAATGAGTTTTTGATTTCCCTATAGACACCAATGACATCAAAGACCTCATATTAGCATGTACTAAAAACGTGCAATTTACATTCGAAGGGATATACTACCGTCAGATCAATGGTGTAGTTATGAGAAGTTGCATCGCACCCCTCCTGGCAGATGTATACATGTATCACCTGGAAAAAACGAGCCTAAAAGTTATAATTGACCAGTGCGCACTCTACAAAAGGTATGTAGATGATATCTTGTTGTTCATCTCAGAAGCAGCAGACCCTTCCGAAATCTTCAAACAAGCAAATGGAGTCGATCCAGACATCAAATTCACTCTCGAGGTAGAGAAAGACGACAGTTTTCCTTTCCTTGACATCAAACTCACTCGAGAAGCAAACGGAGATTTGACACTGGCCATACATAGAAAATCCACTTTCACCGGACAATACATTCACTACAACAATAGTGTGCCAAAATCCCACAAAAGAAACTTAGTAAACAACCTAGCAAAGTGAATCAGGAAGATCTGCTCTGAACACAAGATTGAGGAAGAACTGGGCTACCTCAGGAAAGTTTTGCTAATGAACAACTACCCAGAGCGTTGCATTGATGTCAACATCAGACCACGGCAGATTCGTACTAGAGAGGATACCGTCAAGCAGGTTTTCCGAAACTTACCATTTAGAGGCGACGTACCAGCCTCAATAATTGCACGGCGGCTGAATAGAATAACTAAGGACAACTTTCCCAGTGTTCATGTTAATATGACATTTAGTACACAGAGAATCATGAGGTTGGATGCCAAAGATCAATTGCCAATTCTCTTCAAATCATTCATAGTCTACAAATTCTCATGTATGTGCGGTAGCACATATATCGGATGTACGAAGAAGCAATTGATAAGTAGAATCCAGCATCATTTGCCACAGAAATTGATTAACCAAGACTTGCCACCGTCAGGAAAATCAGCTATTTCCGATCATATATTGGCTACGGGGCACCCTGTCAATTCGACCAACTTCACAATTCTACATAAAGCAAAATTAGAAAAATTATTATTTATCTATGAAGCCCTTTACATAAAATAACAAGCACCTGACCTTAATATTCAAACGTTTCATCAAAATGATATTCTTATCGACTGGCCAAGAATAACAAAATTCAACAACAATCTACTAGTATCCAGCCAAGAACAAACAGGCCCTCGACTAGAATCAACAAACAATCAATCGGATTGACAACAAACTGAAGTGAAAATAACAAAGGCGCATGCGATGACAGAAGTCTCCAAACAATGTGAGCGTTTAACACTGCAATCCACACTGGCGTTGTTATCATGTGAAAACGACAACTTTGCGCAACAAGGTGAAACGATCAACTATACTGGGAATAATAGCACTTGTATATGTAACAGTGAACAATGCGCACAAATGGTTAATTCTCAAGCTATCAAACAATAATGACAATATATCAGACATCACTTCGCAATACTGCGAGAATGACCTTTACATGCAAACACGCATACACACAAACACAAACGCATACACACTCACCAACTAGCCAAAACAAGAAACAGCAGTAAAACCGAGTCAGATTTGTTACCACTAGCATAATCAATTGAAAACCCAAAATGTATAAATATGTATGATTATATAAGAGATGATTAGTATTCACGAAATAAATGGCCTTTATCCACTTTGTTATTTGTGTTTTCCTAATTATAAGAATATATATATATATATTAGTTCTCCGCACCAAGCAGTATTTAACTATTTATTTAATTTAACATTTTTACAGCTGTTCTGATGTACTTCTTAAAAAGTATTTCATGTATAAATTCCTAAATCAAAAGTGTTTTAGACTTCGACCTAAATTATTTTAATTTCAAAATGTAACAATAAATGTAATCGATTAACCGTGTGTGCAATAAAACAAAATATTACTGTGATACTGAGTAGTTAAATCAAGGTTTCGATTTAATATAAACACTATTCCCATTATATTTATACATTTTGCAGTATAAGCTAAGCTTTGTGTATTGGGAATTCACCAAATAGACCAGTTTCATCCTTATTAAGAACTATTAAAATGCGGTGTAGAATTTTCCGTGGATAGTACATGAAAAGTTCCCGATAAGGACGAAACCGATCTACTGGATAAATTGCCTTGTCTACGTTACACAATACTTAGTAAGTATTGACAGATATATGTTCATAATGGGACAGTTGATTATTTCAAAATCGCAACGTTGCTTTAAAATGTGTTATCACTGTTCGCGCAACCTTTTAACGTGCAATTAATTGATTAAACAAAATTACCGTGAATAAATTATAACGTTTCAAAAATATATAGACAAAAATCCATAAATGAATGTGCTTCTAAAAATGGTCTACGTAAAATGTGTCTAACGGGGCCATGCTATATAGAATTAAATAGAATAGAATTGTATGATTTGGAGTAAAACCACTTTTAACAACAATAAAAGTAAAGCATAATTAAGTTGTGCAATAACATTTGTCTAGAAAATCGCTGAATTCAAACAATAAATATTAACTGATTCGATAGATTGCTGAAATATGAGGCAGCAGAATAATTGACAGTTTTCAATAATTCACCACTGCTTTTGTCTTTCTAAACACAACATTAAACAATTATTTTTGAAAAAAGATACGTCAGTTTCGTATGATGACTAGAAAATTCTAACTATTTTTCAGCTAAAACACAGAAAACATTTAGATTATTCTAGATACCTTAGCAATAACACGATAAATCAACAAATTTGAAAAAAAGTCGTGAATACAACATGGGTTTACAGAATAAATAAAGGAAAAAAACGTTTGCACTTCACTGCGTTATCTATTTAACTTGTTAATCCAAGCAAATTTATCGTCAAATTTGAACCGCAAAAGATCGAAATAACTATGGCTTTTCCGATTTCGGCATTAAATAATTTAAACAAAATCATATCCTGGGATTTTCATGTATTATGTTAGTTAATTGAGTATGTATAAGGTAAATTTTAGAGAATGAAATCGTTTTGCCTTTGAGCTTTCCAACAATGTTAGAAAAATTGCTAGTAAACCCGATCTATATAACAGTTAGATACTGTTTATTGCCGAGAACTAATATTTATGCAAATATGTATTAGGTGTTGCGAACCTAGTAACAAATTATTTCAGTTGTTTTTATTGCCCGTACATGGTACTAACATGATGGATATCAATGTATGCTATAGTACACCGAAATTGAGAATTACAGCTATTTCTGAACACCTGTTACTCCAGTAAATCCATACATTCTGGCCTTGATCGATATCAGTTATCACATTTCGCGATAAGCATGACATCATTCAATTCAATATATTACAGTTAAATACTGTTTGTTGCGAAGACCTAATATATATGCAAGTGTGTATTAGGTTTTGCGAACCTAGTAACAAATTAGTTCAGTTGTGACCAGAAGGATAAACCAAAGGCAGTATGAACGGAAAGTATAATCTCATGCACATTCGTTTCGTGCTTACTGGCGACTCATCAGTAGGAGCCGGTATTACGCCCTTTAACCACTATTTATTTGGGTGAGGAGTGTGGGAAATCAGGACGGTACCCGATCTAGTCCATTTATTACACATCTTCTTGATCGAGTTCATATACACGCCTGTCCATTGATTTAAATGAAGTACTTTTAAGCAATAAATAAATTTTTTTGCCAATAAAGATAGTAAAGACAAAATTTGTAACCTAGACTCATAGGTAACAGAAGATAAAGGGAAAATAATTTATACAACTCTTCTTTGTACAGACTCGCTTTAGTTGGATTCCAAATAGTAGCTGTATATTCCAAGACAGGCCTTATCAAATTAATAGACATTTGTAATTTCTTTTGATAATATATTTCTCCTATCAACACCGACCGTTTTTTTATCCCAGCCAACTTTCTTCTCATTATATCTCTTCCCAGAATCCATACATTGAAGAGTTGTACGAATATCTGTAACTTTATGTCTTAACCGTATTTCCATAACTTCATCGACCAGTGATTCACCGAGGTATATATACTTTAGATCAGTTCAAAAACCAATTTTCAACGCCTCTGTTTTTAAAATATTAAGTTGCAATCCCAATTTCATTAAATTTCTACTCAATTCGTAAATTATCCAATGTTATATTGCTCATCGAATATTCAATATACTTTGGATTTATGGGAAGACAAATTTTAAATCATATGACCTCATACGATCATCATTTGTAAAGACACAAAAACAGTTTTGAGCAATATCGGATCCAGTCTCGAACCCTGAGATATAACGGATGTGACACGCAGTCATCTAGTTTTACGACGATTAACCTGAATAATCAATCTTATAAAATATAGCGAAAGATTCAACAGTCTTAAGATATATTGATTCGACTTTAATGATCTTACAACATTGACAATAGAATCAAAAGAAATTTAATTTAACGCTCTCAAGATATCTTTGAAGATTATTATTGAATCGAGGTATATTCATCTATAACAATGGTATGATTCTACATGGACATAATATTAATTGAGGTTGAGTGGTCTCTTGTAAATCAATGTTGACATTTGTCAAAATCAACAGGCAAAATTGAGTCATGATGTTTTAATATTAAACGCCCAATTACCTTCAAGAGAGAAGGTTAACCCCTAATAACTTGCAGAAGTTGGTCCATTGACTTTAGGCAATGGATATGTCATTATAATTAAAATTTTTAATAGAATGACTCCATCGATAACAATATTAATAGGCAAATAAGCAAAGTGTGTTCATAAACTACATAGGTAAATGAAGAAAATTAACTATTAATATAACTAAATAATCTTTTTGCTTTCCAGTTTTAATATTCCTAATTAGTTTACATAGATTTTCATATCAATTCCATATCCTATTGCAAACTACACAAAATTTTCAGCTATATGCTAAATTAACCTTGTTTTTAGCCTTTCTTTGAGGTGGAGCTTATATGGCCTCCTATTAGACCTAAGGTTCCGACTAAGCAAGCCTCGATCTGCCATCATAGAACAGACACCACGCCCCTTGAGAATGTGGTATTGAATTAAAGATCGTTATTATGAGACTATTATTGATTGCGCGGGTTATGAGAAAAATTATTAAAATCATGTTTGCGAGTTTGATATAAGCACCAATCCAATTATAAATGGATTTGTTAGTTTAAATTAAGCATTGCAAATTTTAGCAAAGGCAGTTTATCCACTAGATATGTTTCGTCCTTATTTGAAACATTTGAAGTACTGTCGAGAATTTTGCTATAGACTGAGCTTGTGCCGAAGGATATTTGATTCAGAATCTGCGACTCTATTGACCACGTCACATGTTAAACGCGAGATTAAATCATATATAAACTTAAGTTTTTTGTGAGGTTTTCCTACATAGGCATCTATTTTGACCTAATGATCCAACTATCAACCTCAAAATTGTCATTAGGTAAATAGAGTTGGATATGATGCTCTCACCTCTAATACAATTGCATACGTTGTTCTTTTAAAAGATGTATTATTTTGTTTCTCAGTGCTGTCCTTTTCGTTTCGGATTTGACCGCATTTTTCTTGTGCGGGACAATTGTTAGCACTCATAGGTCGGCAAAATCTTGAACCTTTTATCTTTTCAGATGATGTAATTTTTGGCCTCAGTTGATGGGTTCTCACTTGTCCCTTCTCCTTTAAGCCTTCAATTAGCTGATTGTCTGAAAGCGGATCTTGATCCTAAAGCGCTTTCAGACAATCAGCTAATTGAAGGCTTAAAGGAGAAGGGACAAGTGAGAACTCATCAACTGAGGCCAAAAATTACATCATCTGAAAAGATAAAAGGTTCAAGATTTTGCCGACCTATGAGTGCTAACAATTGTCCCGCACAAGAAAAATGCGGTCAAATCCGATACGTTGTTCTTGACTGAAATTGTGGGCTACAAACGTTCAATTTTGTGACGTACGTGATCTTTCTACAGATTTTGTTAAATTTATGTGAGTTATGGAATTAAAGAGTCATTAATTGTGTCAGGAGTAATATCAATTCTTTTAACCTCGTTTTGGTGAGTTAATGGTTACCCTCCTCATTTAATAGATACAACAATGAGGGACATGGTGAAGAAATTTAATCCTAGTTTGAGATACATAAAAGCAGATAAGGAGAAGGAAGAGCGGAAGATCATGGTATTACCGGACTCTATATTAAGTAGGAAAGTGAAATCAATAGCTTTAAAATACAATATAAGGACCGTTCTAAGACAGCCCCTTACACTAGGCACTATACTCCCTAACCAAAAAGAAAAAATTGAACCCTTAGACACTTCAGGAGTGTATGAGATCCCATGCAATGATTGTAGTCTCAAGTATGTTGGTGAGACCATGCGTCCAATCAAAGTAAGAACATAAAACTGCGTGTAAGTATGGACATATTGCTAAATCAGATCTTGCTCGTCATGTAGTGGAGACTGGGCACACTATCAACTGGGAGGAATGCAAACGCATAGCAATATGTAGTCGTAATAGGGTGATGAGATTGATTAGGGAATCTATAGAAATTAAATCTAGAGATGATATTATGAATGAAACAGCTGTTGAAAAATCTTTAGGTCCGATTTGGAATACTGCACTAGCTAATGGAAGGAAAAAGGCAATTGCATGAATTGGTAACTGAAGCTAGCTCCAGTAAAAGATTAAGAACATCAGATTAAGATTGACTAATTATTGGGCTTTAATTAGACAAATGAATAAACAATTATTATGAATATAGTCTTCAAAATTTAGATGTACGTACATGTGTATCAAAATAAAATAATTTAACCAAGTTTTTTAGTTATGCATACACATACACATGGACATGCGTGGCGTGCGCCAATAACTGTTATTAACTTCTCTATCTTGAATACAACCTAGTGGTTTGAATTGTAATTTAACATGTGCATTAGTCTTTCGGACTTCTGGATTTATCACTCATGGCATGTTTTTATGACGAGTGTTTCTGAATTATGGGTCTCCCCATCTCAGTTACGTCATTTACATTGAGTGTGTAAAAGCGAATAATTATTGCATGCAATTGATAAATTATTATTCAGCCACTCTGGTCTAAATTAGTTAGATGAAAACAACGGTTATAAAAATGCACACACACACACACATGTGACACGCGAATATCTAATGAAAGGTATGATTCTCCGTTATACAGTTTGTCATCGTACTCTGATTAACTCTATAGAAGGCTGAAATGCGTCAATACACGTGATTAACCTTAATTTTGCTATGTTGTGTCAGCCGTTAGACACAATGGGATTAGTGTCTAATTCAACCTTAGAAACGTTATTTAAATAGCTGTTATTACCACTTGTGAAATGAATGATTTATACATGTAATCCACGTAATATCGTTATAATTATATATCTAGAATGAGGTTCACTTTATTCCGGAGCACCTACTTACAAGTTAGCCTATTTACAATTGTCTTCTTAAAATAGAAGAGCTATGCGAGACTATTAGAGGTGAGAGCCGCATATCTAAGTTTGCTTTCCGTATATATGCAATGCGGTTTGATCCTCGCTTGTCAGTTTGCCGCCATACTCTGATGATGATCATGGAAGTTCTAAACGCGTCAGTGCGTGCGATTGGCGGTTGTTTTGCTATGTTGTTCGACGACTGGTTAAATAAAATGGGATTAGTGTTTACTTTAAGCTCGCAAACTTGATTTAAATAATTGTTATCGCAACCCCGCACTCAATTATTGTTTAACTTAGTTCAGCTTTTCTACTTACGTCTTTCTGTTAACTCAAGATCGACTCACAAGTTTAGGTCAATTCTATCGCGTGACGGCAGTGGCAATGACGAATTATTTTTTACTAATTGATCTAGTCTTCAAAAATATCTTTGGAATTGTAGTCTTCGTAGACCAAAGAACGACTCCAGGCATGCTTAAGTTTATAAGCCAAATTGTAATCCAAAATTCGGCTAGCAACCATTGCAGCCTCGCACACGTTTTACTTGATCGCGATGTCGCCTACATCATCTAGCTTCAGTCACCTTGATAATTTATCCGCAGCTTCTCCATATTCAGAGAATTATTCATTTAGGCCAACACTGTTTGCGCAAGTGGTGGTTGCACAGTTGTTTATTTAAATTAAGTTTTGCGGTATTGAAATATACAAACATTGAATTTTTCTAACCGATTTCAGAATATATCCATATCATTGTCAGTTACTCATACCCATTATCAGAGCAAGCTTCTACAAAGAATTTGTGCAGCCGGTACTCCGAGCAATGGGAATGCGTATGAGATTAATACGACGGAGGTCCTTATTAACATTTCTTACTGCATTTTATGTGGATGGAGCCAGATGCTTTTACAACCCCGACGTAGCTATGAAGCATCGTCATTTGTCGATTAGGCATGGGTTATTTCTGTGCTGATTCTTCGAGATTGATTCTTACGTTTGATTCTTACAACCAAATGTATAAGCACGAGAATTGTAGAAAGTGCATAGATGGTATCCAAAATATTATTACTTGTTCACAATTCATGTCTGCTTAATTGTATAAAATATGTTCGTGTGTGCGACAGCTGCATAAATGCTTTGTTCGTAGCTGTATAGAAATTGTGCAGCCGAAATTTGCAGTCAATGTAAGCGTGCTCTGATGATGACCACGAAAGGTTGAGACGCTTCAGTGCCTTCGACTTATGATACATTTTGTTATGTTGTGCCACCGGTTAAATACATCAAGAGTGGTGTTTATATCAAGCTCGCAGACTAGACTTAAATAAAACTCAACAATAGTTTTGGTAAATTTAAACTTAGTATGCATTGCTATCGAGATTACTTGATTACCTGCAGGACAAGTTACAAGGGTATGTGAAACCATCAATGATTAATATTACTAAGTCAGACCAATTTGACTCGGCGCATGGCAACACGTTTATACAGGGTGCTATAATTCCATACAGAGTATATGGTATAAAGGAGATCCATAAACAGGTAAAAAAAAGTTAGGCTACTGTAACTTTTAAAATTAATCGTACAAACAAAACGTTCAAATACATTTCCCATTAAAGTTGAAAATACTCGTATTTTTTTTATTTTATTTTATAATATAACACCTTTCAAGCGGAACACGTTTGTGAGATTTCTTTGTACTATTTTCGGAGAATCATGGTGATGAAGATATAACAAAATATCTTTATTTAACTAACCCATTCGAATTCACGTTGTAAAACGAAATAAAGCTGATATTATCATTTCTTGATGCTAGAATGTAACGAAATGGTCGGATATTAGACAGAATTGTCTACAAGAAGGATACGTATTCAGGCATCATCTTAGATTTGTTCTCTAACACTCGAATGAAACGTAAGAGGCATTTTAAAATTGGTGATGATGTTGATGTATTGAAAAATATTAGTTAAAAAACTTAGATGAAGAACTGAGGAGATTGAAGGGTATTTTAATGTATATCCGATTCAAGTAATAGAGCAGGTAGTAAAGGAAATCAATGGTTTTGTAGGTGATTATTATAGATTTAAAATAAATCAATTTTGTGTAATTAAAAAACTCACATTCAGTTTCATAATTTCCATTTCCGTAGTTGTCTTCTAGAGGAAACTTCAAAACACTGGTTCTTGTCTCCGATCGTCCAAGTCTGCGTTCTTAACATCTCATGCGGCATGATGTAAAATGTCAAGTTATAGTTCCGATAAATACGAGTTTTTTCAGCTTTTTAGATACGTTCAGAATCTTTTATTCCGGAATTTTCGTCAACCCCACTATACATCAGGAGAAACTCCATGCAAAAAATTCCATTTTTTGAGACGAAATTGTGGTCTGTAGTATAATGAGGCCGACGATGATCTAGAAAGAATGAAATGGAAACCGTATTTACCTGAATTATAAATGGACAAATTCTATCGAGCTTAATACGCTGATGGGTACACAGAAGTTTGCAGATCGTTAAAAAAACTAGTGCGCAGTGGTTTCACATAGAGGATAAATATGTAAATTTGACTTACGATGAGTAAACTGCCCAGTTACAAACTGCCCAATCAACTGTCAAAAATCATTTAATTTGGTTTCCTAAACGGCTGCACAATGTATCAATATCAGTGTCAATTAATCGTATCCATTATCAAAGCAAGTTTCTACAAAGTATACATGCAGCCGGAGTTTAAGGCAATTAGAATTTATGTGAGTTTAATAGGACTGTGAGCCGTAATTTCGTTTCTTATTACAATTTATGTAGATTGTGGTTCAATGCTTTTACAACACTTTGCGGCCATGCTGCATTAATTACTAAATGCTCATACATTTCTAAGTTGTCAAGTCAAAACTTCCATATGAAATGAAAATGGTCATTCCGAAGTTGATTCTAGTAAGAAGTCTTTAAATAGGGGACATGAAATGCGGAGATGAAGAATTGAGCAGATTGAAGGATATTCTAACGAAAATTTCGTAATCGATAAGAGTAAAAGAAAATATAATGAAGGATATCATAATAAAATTTAATTGGAAAGCTGATCAGTGTAAGCATGCAACACAGAAAAGCCAGGGTATAGTGTTATTACTAGGTTTGAAATTAAGTAGAACGGTGCGGAAATTAACTAACAATATGAAAAAAGCAGCATTTCAATTACGCAATTAATGACGGTTGGGTACCAACACATTAGAAACCATTATTGCATCAGGAGTAGCTCAAATAGATGGGAATCTTTTGTATATCTGAGAAAACACGCGTCTTATAAAGGGGAAAATGTGAATATGGAACTACATGCAAATATGGGCATATTTTAGAGGTCGGATTTTGCCAAGCATTTTCAGAAAAATGGTCATTAGACCGACTGATAATACTGTAGTCGTATTGCGATATTCAATCAGAGTAGACGGACCAGTAAAATGGAAGAATCAATTGAATTAATATTCAGAGGTGATGTCATGAATTTAACACCTGTAGAAATTCCGTTAGGCCCAATATTTAATGAAACCTAATCTATTGGCGAATAAATTGGGTCAGTAGAATCCGCAGAACTTGCCAAACCTAGCAACAGAGCAAAACCCTGAGTAATATGATATGAACTGCGAGATCAGGACCAGAAATATTTAATCTAATTATTTTTTTAATTTTAATACAGTTGTACTATTTGTGCTTTTTTTGTAAATGTGCCTTATATAAAATATTTTATTCTTACAACTTTTCGGATTGATTATGCAATTATATATAAGGTTTTGCACAACTAGTGTAGTAATGTAATTGTGTGGAATTGACTGTCTGACTAAACAAATTTTATTGGAATACAGATGCCTCATTAAGTATATTTTTATGTGCTTTAATTTTTATTTATTTTAATTTCCCAGCTGTCCATTAGCGTTAGAAACGATTTAGTTATATTTTATATGGAAAAATTTATCTCATACATACTTTTGTGTGCTATATCTTTCACTACCCACGCTTTTAGCCTCATAAACTGCTTAATTGGACTTTATATTTGAACATAAAACCATATTTATATAATTTGTGTAATTTTTGTTGAAAAGTAATATAATTAAACGAACATTGGTTGCGCGGGCGTTGATAAGAACTATTATAATT
Source organism: Eudiplozoon nipponicum (assembly GCA_029291075.1). Lineage (NCBI taxonomy): Eukaryota > Metazoa > Platyhelminthes > Monogenea > Mazocraeidea > Diplozoidae > Eudiplozoon > Eudiplozoon nipponicum. Next base: position 26,694 of record JAQBSW010004212.1, read on the forward strand.
AAGGTTGCGATCTTGATATAAGCACCTGACCCATTAATTTATTACATATGTCAGTATAACCAAAGAATTGTATAGTATAGAAACGGAAATTCATCCAGTAGACCAGTTTCGTCATTATTAGGAGGCAATATTTATGTAATTCATTATTAAGTATTGCGTGTACAGTTACAAATCAGCTCTAACAGAATAAGAAAGATATTCCAAGTCAGTATTGTTTTATTTCTGCGCTTAATTCTCTATCTCGCTCTCTCTCTCCATCTTTCTTCATGCATCGATGGAGAATAATTTAGGGTTTTCATTATTCCAGAAATAGTGTTTCAATTTAAAAAATTTTTAAATTTGCGAATTCTCTCTCGACAAAGGAGTGTTCGCATGTTGTTTAAATATGTACGAAATATAATAATTGACTTGTTGAGAATAAATCAGATAAAATAGAACACAAAAAACATGAATAGCGAACTTTTGAATATATGAGCAGTAGAATTTAAATGATTTATAAACATTATATATCTTTCAATCAAGTTTGTGAATTTAAACTAAAAACAGATCCCATTGTATTTAACCAGTTGTCGAATAACATAGCAAAACTGCCGTCAGTCACAAATAATGACGCTTTTCGATCTTTCATGAACATCATCAGAGTAACAAGGCAAGCTGACTAGCGAGGATCAAACCGCATTGAATATACATGGAAAGCAAAATTAGATATGCCGTTCTCACCTCTACTAGTCTCGCGCACATTTTACTTGACTGTAAATGTCGGCAGCAAAATTTCTATACTGTCATGCACATTAGCCTCGTGTAGCTTTCGCCACATATATAAAGGTAAAAAACAAAACAATTAATGATTGCGCAGGTGGTAGTAACAATTTTTTAAATCAAGTTTGCGAGCTTGAAGTAAACACCACTTTCATTGTATTAAACCAGTCGTCGAACAACATAGCAAAACTACCGTCATACAAACGAACTTACATTATATATCGTCAATGAATTGAACTTTAACTAAGAAACAGTGTACACGAGCATTTATGAAATTAAATTAACATTGGTTGCGCGGGCGGTAATAAAATTTATTTAAATCGAGGTTGCGCTCTTGATACAAAAATTAATCTCGTTATATAAATACGTTTAATGTGACATCGCCTACATTTAGAATGTGCCAGCAATTAATCGGCGTGTCATAATTTCCGACACATCTATTACTTTAAATGGTTTGCTGATGATGCTTATATTCCAGTCCAGCCTAACTTATTCTTGAATTACTTTTTTGTACGTCTAAGCAAGGAGAAAGCGATAGCTTCGAAAGACAGATTCGTTTGTATAAATCCGAAAAATTACAACTACCACCAACATGAGATGTGAGAAGTATATGATGACAAATTTTTGATTTTTATGCAGGAGCTGCATATCTGCTTAATAGTTTTTGAAAATGGTGCTGAGTTTTTTTAGTTTCGAGCCTGTTTTTTATCTGCAGGTGTACCAACTATTAGTGGTACGTTGGAAGTTGTACACGGATAGTGGCGCGGACGTCAGAAAGAGGTTGTCTTTTTTATTAATTTGCATAAGATTTTTGTGTTGAAAGCAACTCTCAAATGTATTGGCGGGATCTGAGTTTGAGTCGCTCGAGTTACTTTTATTTTCAAAAATTCAGCAAAAATATCGCTTCTAAAGGGAAAATTAAGAAATATTCTGTAGGGTATTAAGGTTTAATCTAGATTAGTCTCGAATTTATCACTATGCCTCAAACTATATTCGGTAAATCATTTTTCCTCAACGCCTCGCCAAATTTAATAAGTGAACAAATTCTGCGCATTCTACTGCCTAAATAAGTTACGACGTCTCCTCAAATGGGATGTTCAATTGAAGTATTTTCTTCTGGTCCCAAACACGTCTGTTTTTTTGGTTTCTTTTCCTAAAAATTGACTCAATCAATTGTCTAGGATGGACATTAGATCGGGTTTCCTTTAGTATATACGTTATCCTTTGAATCTGGACTAACCAATCTGTCAATTGTCGAAAATTAGCTGCGAATTGTTGATAATTTATATTGAAAGGGCATGAAATTTCTATAAGAAATCCTGTGCAGACCGGGTTGGTTAATGATAAATCGCTCCATTTACATTCCTATTAAAATACTTCTTTAGTGGAACATCGAGGAATATGGAATTATCTCCTTAATCACGCTATGATGAGAAATTGATATCTTTATGCGCTTTATTGAAATTTTATAGCAAGTTCGTAACGAAAAAGGAAAATTTAATCGGCATAACGTATGTATTGCTTTCATTACTTACGTCACTCTTTAATTACGTGTTCTCAAGTTGGCCTAGAAAAATATCGTCAAAACTGGTAGTAGGTGGCTCCTCATTTTCACACCATCAATCTGTTTATGAAAACTTTTTCTAATACAAAACTGTTCAAATTTCGTGAATAGCAAATAGGTTTGCGTAGAGTATGACCTAGACCCGGAGTTGTTGATAGGTTTTTTTAATCTGCTGCTTAAGATATAATGTCAATACTTTTGTCAATTGGAACAATTGTAAACAAAGACGTTACATTGGAAGACACCATAATCTTATTTTTAACATTTACTTTTATAATTTCGTTAACAAACTGAAAGGAATCGGGAAACCCGAATAGTTACCTAGTAGATTGCACAATGATTTCAGCATACGGAGGATTACCGATCGATAAATTTGGTTTCATAGGACAATTTTTGTGTATGATATAGATAGTTCGTACTTTTTGTGATAAATGATTTGACTTGTTTAAGCTTCTGGGCAACGCCCTATCATTTAAAGTGGCATTGGTTGAGATTTTGTTTAAATTTGTAATATTCTGCTCGACTTTGTCTTCTTCATTTTCTGTGCTTTCCAGGTGCAAAATTTTCTATCATCACACATCACGTTCTTCATCTTCCGTATAATGTTCGATTTGTCCATTATAACAACGCTCTCGTCTTTATCGGCGAGTAGAATTTTATTGTCTACATTTCTGCTGATACATTTAACCGCATCTAAATGCATTCTGTTATGCGTTTCTAAACGATTTCAGTTATGAAGCAAGATGTGAGGATTGAATTATTCGTGATAGAAAAACTTGTCGACAAGAAAAATCACCCACGGTATCTTACACATTTCTAATACGTATAGTACCTTTACTACAGTTCAGGCAGTAGGATGAAAATCTCTGCGGAATCATGGCGGAAGCAAAGGTCCATCGAGAAGGCCTGGTTAATTTCCCCTTCATCACTCGGCTTCACTGGAGCCTACGTTAGTGGTGCTGCTAGAAATCGTATATAATTTCAAATGCCTAACTGATCGGGTGACTGGCAGGTTAATCATTATCATTCAACGATCATTGGTTGCGCAGACATTGACAAAAAAATCGTGAATGATTGTGCAATGCGATCGTCATTTTAGAGATTTTATCGTGGGTAGTAGATTTACTAGTCAATGAAGATAAGATCGTACCTAGTTTTCATTGGCTACTATAAATGATGTTGAAGCCTTTGGAGGAAAGGACTGAATCACATCCCATCCATCACAAAGGCGAACTGGATGCGTACTTCGAAATTGGAATAAGACGGATTTTTGCGAAAATGATAGTGAAAATTTACTACCCACGAAAGAAAACCGTGGATACTCTAAATTGACAAAAATTTCATTAACCATGCATTTGTCAATGTAAACTTAAGATGGGATAATGTAGAAAAGGCAATGCATGCATTAGATCATTATCATCCTTCTTTGGAACTCTTCAAGTACTGTCCAGATCTTTGCGGCGGATTGGGCTCAAACCTGGGAACATCTGCTTCGGAGTCCGTGACTCTAACCACTGAGGCAACCTGCCGCAGGACAGTGCTTGTAGAGCTCCCATTAGGTAGGAAACTGGTATACTGAATGTAACTCCTTTTCTAAAATATATGATTCTACATTTATACTGAAAAATGTATATATATATATATATATATATATATATATATATATATATATAATTATATAATTAATTTGACCTATTTAGCATCAGACTACTTGCCGCTATTTTTGTGTGAACATTGATTTGGATAGCATAGAAACGAATTTTTTTAACATTTGGATTAACACTGAACCAATGGATACTTTGTGCTTTATTAGGCCGTCCACGTTGCATGCGGTATAAATGTAAATTATGTTTTACGGGTTGAACGAATATAGTGTGTGTACTTTTATGTAAGTGATTCCTCTCTTATTAGGTTATCTGGAATGGCTTTGATAATTCTATTATTTTTGAATTTGTGCATAATTACAAAAATTTTAAATTTTGGTTTGATTTCTTTTCTAAAAAAAATTTTACAATCAGGCTATATTAGCCAACAATTTCTGGCCAATTTCAGTCCGTAAATCATACATTTAAAAAAGTTAACTGTTTGTCTTGTGTCCTTTTTTGGGACTTGGACAGTCGTACTTTCTTAATTGGATAGAGTAAGAGGACGGGTAGGCTATGAGATATTGGAGCAATTTGTGCTGGTTCAAATGACGTCGGCCACTGCGCACACAGCGCTGGTAGTCTTGACTACTGATGATGATATTTGTTAAATTTCAATACTATGGCCAAAGCGTGCGTACCTAAAGGCACATTTATAAGCCATACAATTTCGAGCTTAAATTAGAGAAACTGCTAATTGGATTGGGATGAAATAGGCAATAATAAAACCTCGCAACATTACGACTTATTTAATAGTTCAAGTTTACTCACATTGCCTCCCGTGTGTATCCTTTGGTCATTTGTAAACAAAGGTTTCAAGATGTCTCGCGCTACAGTAGAGGTGCGTGGATACATACCACATGGTCCTCATATTACCTCACATTACGGTGTGCTAAACGTGAGAAATTTCCTAAAACGCACCAGTAAATATTGTTGACCAACTCAGAATATCATCGAATCGCTTTTCTCTCCCCCTCTCCCTCTCCCCCTTCCCCTCTCTCTCTCTGTTTCTTTATCTCACTCCCAAAGTGGAGGTTAACCTAGCGGAGTGTGCCCAACAGCTGCATCAGTTAACTTCAACAGGCGTCTGTGGAGCCGGCGGCTCCCCACAAGGCAATGAGGTCGGTTCATCACTGGCAAAGCTGGCCTGCAAACTATGGCGTTGGAATGAAGGTAAGTGACAGTTATCAGAGTATATAAACTGATCGCATTTCAGAGATAGATTTTATTTTATGATAAGTATGCAATTTTTTTACAAAATATACATAAATAGAAAAATAATTTTTCCGAATGTCGATTTAAAAATAATTTTTTGCCCAGAGGTCGCTCGATTTGCATTGATCTTCCATCTGCCGGGTGTAATAACTTGGTTGGCAAAAGTACGGTGCTGTGTAATTGTTTCCGATATTGCAACTAATAGTAATGGGTAATGCAAAATGTTGGCTTACACCTGGAATTGCAGTCACCTACCGGCATAATTTCGTAACCTGGCATGTCCGATGAGCGCGCAACCTTTAGAGACAGAGTTAAAATAAACGAAATTGGCGTTCATTAACTGAATGAAACGTGAAGTTGGTTTGTAAATATAAGCCGGCTATAGTAATTCATATAAAATATTGATATAAATATATATTTAATGTGGATATTTTATGTACTCAGGGTGAATTTTAGATTCTTGGAGTTCAAATAACTTACTTTCTTGCTTATATATATATATATATATATATATATATATATATATATATATATATATACTATAAATTTATGAATACAAATGACCGTATAAAGGGATTATGTAAAATGTTCCGTGCTATATATATATATATATATATATATATATATATATATATATATATATATATATATATATATATAATTAGGAAAAAAGAACACATTAATAACAAAGTGGATAAAGCCCATTTATTTCGTGAATACTAATCATCGCTTTACAATCATACATATATATACATTTTGCGTTTTCAATAGATTATGCTAGTGGTAACAAATCAGACTCGCTTTTACTTCTGTTACTTGTTTTGGCTGGTTGGTAAGTGGGTATGCGTTTGTGCTTGTGTGTGTGCGTGTTTGCATGTAAAGGTCATTCTCGCAGTGTTGCAAAGTGATGTCTGAGATCTGGTCATTATTGTTTTGATAGCTTGAGAATAAACCATTTGTGCGCATTTTTGACTGTTACATGTATGAGTGCTATTTTCCCAGTGTAGTTGATCGTTTCACCTTGTTGCGCAAATTCGTATTTTGCACATGGTAACAGCGCCAGTGTTGATTGCAGTGTTGAACGCTGTTTGTTGCGAAGATCTAATATATATGCAAAGTATGTATTAGTGTGTTTGCGAACCTAGTAACAAATTAGATTAAAGGTGTGACCAGAAGGATAAACCAAAGGCTGCATGAACAGAAAGTATAATCTCATGCTCATACGTTGCGTGCTTACCGGCGACTCATCAGTAGGAGCCGGTATTACGCCCTTTAACCACTATATATTTGGTCAAAGAATGTGCACCGTCTTATTATTCCACATTCTTCTACCAAATATATAGTGGTTAAAGGGAAGTGTAATACCGGCTCCTACTGATGAGTCGCCAGTAAGCTACTGAAACGAATGTGCATGAGATTATACTTTCCGTCTAATGCTGCCTTTGGTTTATCCTTCTGGTCACAACTGAACTAATTTGTTACTAGGTTCGCAATACCTAATGCATATCAACGTCATTGTTTGGAAACTTCGTCACCGTATGCGCCTCCTGTTATTTCCACGTCTAGTTTTGTTGCCAATCCAGATTGAATTTAACCAATAATAATTGATTGCGCGGGTGGTGGTAATTCTTTAAATCAAGTTTGCGTGCTTGAAGTAAACACCAATCCCATTGTATTTAACCAGTCATCGAACAACATAACAAAACCACCGCCAGCTGCAACGCACTGACGCGTTTCGACCTTCCATGATCATCATCAGAGTACGACGGCAAACTGACTATCGAGGATCAAACCGCATTGAATATATATGGAAATCAAATTTAGATATGCGGTTTCACCTCTAGCAGTCTTGCATACAGCTGGCGTGGTAGTTTGTTATGTTGTTCGGATGACTGGTTAACACAATGTGGATTGGTGTTTACTTCATATCATAAACTTGATTTAAAGAATCCGATTGGAATGTTTGTTGATTCTAGTCGAGGCCTGTTTGGTCTTGCTCTGATACTAGTAGATTGTTGTTGAATTTTGTTATTCTTGGCCAGTCGATTAGAATATCATATTGATGAAACTTTTAATATTTAGGCTAGGTGCTTGTTGTTTTATAGAGGGCTTCATAAATAAATAATAATTTTTTCTGATTTTGCTTTATATAGAATTGTGAAATTGGTCGAATTGACAACGGGGCACTTGAGGAACTCACATGACTTCTTATATGATTTTCATATGATATGTGGTGTTTACATGAATATATATTTATGGATATTTAGATAATTACATAAGTTGATGGAAAAACTAGCATGGCTACTTATATGATTATTTAGGCACGCATTAGATAAATTGTGTAGACGTATATTCGAATGGATATCTATATATGAGTTATGGGCAAGCATAAATATAAATAAGTAAATTAATAAATATAATTATTGCTGATATATTATGTACTCAAGTTTAATAGTATGAACAAATATTGTTGATTATATGTATATTTTTATATATACATAGATAAGCATATGGTCTGTATACAAATATTGAATTGTAAATTATATTTAAATTGGATATGATTATATGTAAAAGTGTATTTGGCTGATATACCATTCGTTATTTTTGGGTCCCATATTCATTCTTGTCTAAACTTTAGAGTAATACTATCTTATTTCAACATGTTTACTAACCTCATCTTCTATATAACCTGTTGCAACAAAATGAGCTTAGTTAAAGCGGTAATTAAGCGTTAATGCCATATAATAAAAGTGAAAATTTGATTGGTCCTTCTACGCGTCTGGAAAAGTAATTAGCATATCGTGACATCACGGATAGGTGTGTATGCCCATCCATACGGTTTTCGTATATTAATTTCAATTAAGATTAGAGTACACAAATGTGTGCATACGTTTGTGTGTGCGTGTGTGGGCATTTTCGTGTATGAATGTGAGTAAATGCCGGATATTAGGGCAGACAATAAAAAGTGTTTTATGAAGTAAAATGAATAAAAATAGATATGTCTTGAATGAAGATACCACGTGTACCACAATTTGTTACTCTCCTTTGAGTATGATGTCAACCTTGAAGTCCCGAAAATTCGGAAAAAATCGGAAAATCTGGTTTCAACATCATTTTAGACAAGCAGCTTGTTGACGGCTTCAGAGTGACTGGATCTGTGAGAACCCATCAATCAACGCAAAAGACAAGCTTTACACCTGGAAGTGTAAAATTATCCAGATTTTACTGACCTATCAGTGCTATCGGTTGTTGTGCAATAAACTACAGCGGATTTACTACGAAAGATGACAGCACTGCGCAAGGAACAATGCAATATAAATGATTGAGTTAATATTTAGTAGACGACATCAAAAGAAACAGACGTGTTTAGGACCAGCAATATAGAATTTACTTAAACATGCCATTTAAAGAGACTCTGTTGCCACACAACGCAGAAATAAGTTTTAGCGAAATAAATACACTTATGTAAGGTAACACATTTGCCTTTAACATAGATTAAAGAGAAGCAGCCCCTAATTCCCATCTCAAATGTTATTTACCAAGATGAATTTACGACCAGGCGGCTAAATACTTGAATTAAAGAACCTTGGTTCTTTAAGGCCTGATTCAAACCCAATGGAGTATACTCGTCTGAAATTGCGCAACATTTCATGGAAACTTCGCACGTATGTGTTCCAGACGTGACATTTAAGATAATTACTGGATGCAATGACAAAAATTGGTTACCAACTAAAGAAAACCATGGATAATCTACATATAATGCTCTTTGGATAAAAAAACTGCAACCTGATGTATGCAATCAGTAAAGGCATGTTCGGGCATTGGACTTGAACTGGAGGTGGTACATGCAATTGATTGGTTGTTCCTTTATTTCACAGTCTCTCCATTTTTATATTTTTTTTCTTGTCTTTATATATATATATAAATTTGTGTATACTCAAGAGATAAATAAGAATGAAACGGAACTATATATGATAAAGTTTCTCTTCATCCTTGCAAATTGATGGGATAAAATGAATAAAAATCTTTTAAATTTATATTTTATAGTTGAGTTAAAATCTTCTTAATTAGTTCCTAAATAAGCTTAAAAAAGGAACATGTTGCACGACAGAGAATAGATTATTTACCTTTTTCTCGTGCTGCGTTACGAGTTGTTTGCATCCACTGTCTACCTTATTAATTAGTTAAAATTAAATATGAAAGACTATTCAACTATCGCTCACGTATGACGCTGAGATACTACACGCAACTTCAAATAGCTGTAATATCGGGTGGCATTGGCGAGAAAACTTTATCACATTCACTTACCTTAAGCTGTTAATTTGATTAAACCTCTTAATATGTTCTTTAAATCAATTTTGTGATCTTGGAGTAAACATCAATCCTATTTTCTTTAACCTTTCGTCAAATAACATTAGAGAACTACCGCCAGCCGCAACGCACTGACGCGTTTCGACCTTCCTTGATCATCATCAGAGTACGACGGCAAACTGACTATCGAGGATCAAACAGCAATGTATATATATTGGCTGCACAAATTAGATATGCAGCTCTCAATTCTAAGTAGCCTTGCATACAGTGTACTTGACTGGAAATGTCGGCTGAAAATTTTTTTAATGCAGTCATGAATATTAATTTTATGCTGCTTTCGCCACATGTATGAAGGTAATAAAATTCAGCATTGATTCATTGCGCGGGTGGTGGTTAATATACTTTAATACAAGTTTGCGAGCTTGAAGTAAAGATCAATCCCATTGAATTTAACTAGTCACTGAACAGCATACCAAAACTACCGCCAGTCGCAACGCACTGACACGTTTCGACCTTTCATGCACATCATCAGAGTACTACGGAAATTTGACTAGCAAAGATCAAACCGCGATGCCTTTGTATGGAAAGCAAAATTAGTTATGCTGTTCGACTGGTAAAAAGACTACGGGATTTGTGTTTTATGTTAAGTTAACAAACTTGACTAAAACAATTTTTATCACAATGCACACAATTTGTGATTGCTTAATTGTATAGCTGAAAAAATTTAATGTGTTTAACCGTACATTTTTGCGAAATTAGTAGAAACGATGTAGGTATGTCTAATCTGTCATTAGTTATGCATGAATTACCATTTGCTTATTGTTAATTAGTTTTCCGCCGTGCTCTGATGATAAGCACAGAAAATCTAAAAGAATTTGTTTTTGTGACTGAAGCTTGTCATCTAGATTTTGCGACTGATTCGATACATTAGGATTGGTATTTATCTTAAGCATGCAAACTTGATTAAAAATTTTTTAATCACCATCCTCGCGATTAGTGATTGCTTAATTATATAGTTTAGATACATTCGGCGGAAGCTGCAAAATATTAATGTTCGCGACTGCACTGAAATTGTGCTTATGATATTTATTTTGAAGTAAATGTATACGAGAATACTAAAAAGAAATGGCGCATATCTAATTTTTATTTTGTTGTGCATGCATTACGATTTGATTCTCTTAAGTCAGCTTACCGGTATACTCTGATGATAAGCACAGGATGTCTAAACGAATGTGTGTTTATGACTGACGTTTGTTCTCTAGGTTTTGCGGCTGGTTAGATGCATAAGGGTTGGTATTTATCTCAAACATGCAAA
>JAQBSW010004212.1:42500-72145 GCA_029291075.1 Eudiplozoon nipponicum
GCCAGTAAGCACGAAACGAATGGGAATGAGATTATACTTTCCGTTCATGCTGTCTTTGGTTTATCCTTCTGGTCACAACTCAACTAATTTGTTACTAGGTTCGCAACACCTAATACACACTTGCATATATATCAGTTCTTCGCAACAAACAGTATTTAACTGTTATATAGTGAATTTAATGATGTCATGCTTACCGCGAAATGTTATAATTGATATCGATCAAGGCCACAGTTTCTGGATTTACTGGAGTAAAAGGTGTTCATTAAATGGTAGTAATTCTCAATTTCGGTGCACTATAGCATTAATTGATATCCGTCATGTTGGTATTATGTAGCGACTTGGAAACCATAGTTTTAGTACCATGTGCCTTTTCGGTACAATAATGTTGGTTTCGGTTACTAACACAATGGCCATAGTGTTAGTATCATTTACAGATTCGGTATATATATTATATAGAGTGAGTTAGCATTGAAGTCGCATTGTTGTTGACTTTAGATTATGTTAGCTTTACTATTGCAGGTTTACACATTCGTCTAGGAGATTGTAGCGTCCTATTATCCCACATTAGTTGACCAAATATATAGTGGTTAAAGGGCGTAATACCGGCTCCTACTGATGCGTTGCCAGTAAGCACGAAACGAATGGGCATGGGATTTTATTTTCCGTTCATGCTGCCTTTGGTTTATCCTTCTGGTAACAACTCAACTAATTTGTTACTAGGTTCGCAACACCTAATACATACTTGTATATATTTTAGCTCTCCGCAACATAGAGCATTTAATTGATATAATTAGTGAAAATTAACCGTCAATTAAGTCATTATTGATCGCTAAATTGATGATAGCGAAGTTTATTTGACGAAATTGTATTACAACACATTCATTCAATGAATGCTTAACTGTACAACCTATGCATGTGTGTTGCGATATCTGCCCGAAATTTATTTTCGTGAATGCATAGAAAGTATGCAGCCAGCATTTCCAGTTCAGCATAATATATACGAAAGAATCATGAGTGAGATCCACGTATTTAACTAATGCAGTTTGATCCTCGCTAGTCAGAGTGCTGTCGTACTCTGATGATGATCATTGTAGATCGAATCGCGTCAGTGCGTGCGATTGGCGGTAGTTTTGTTATGTTGTTCGACGACTGGTTAATTACAATGTGGTTTGTGTTCACTTCAATCTCGCAAACTTGATTTAAATAATTGTTACCACCTCCCGCGCAATCAATTATTGTTTAATTGTATTACTTGTAAAAATGTTTGTTCAAATTAAACCAAAAGGAGAAACCAAAGTATGCTTGAAAGAAAAGTATATTCTTATGTACACACGCGTATATTGCTTACTGCGACTCATCATTAGGAGCTTGCGATACGCCCTAATTTCACAACGTATTTGTTCAAGCACAGTGGAACGGTGTAATGATGCGATATCCTATAGAAATGTGAAATGAAGTATTTTTGTAGTTAACTTCATAAGAATTCGAGGCTGTGGTGTTGATATAAACAAAATTCATGATATATATATATATATATATATATATATATATATATATATATATATATTCATTGGATTGATGTTTATATCAAGATGAAATCCTTGGCTTAAATCGATATTTTTTTCATTTTCTAAATCTGCAATTCAATACAACTTCCTGAAGTTGTGTAGCGACTGTTCTATAATGTGGGTTTTTCTAGCTTGTTGTAACCTAATGTCTGAAAAATCCAAATAAACGCAATCTAAAAGCAAATCTAATCACAAACATGAGTTAGTTTAAAACTGAAAATTGTGTGGAGTGTACAGTGCAGTGGTGTAGTGGGTAGAATCCCAGAATCCTAAGCAAATGTGCCCCGTTTCGAGCTCTGTCCGTGGCAATATTCAGCAAGTAATTGACGATTTCCTAATATGGACAAAAGCGGTCTGCTGGATGAATTATCTTTGCTGCCTCATACAATGTTTGGTTTATACTGACAAAAGTTTATAGGATTGGAGTTTATCTCAGACTCGCAACTTTAGATTAGATAATTTAAAATAAGATCAGAATGACATGCTGAATTCAACATGCACATATGGTGTATTCTGATGCCAATGAAGGCTCGAGTTTAAGGCTTCGCTAGAATAGAAGTTGTTCTTAATTGGCTCTTATTCTTAATATCAGCCAAATAATGATTTTCGTTGCCTTCTGATGCTTGGCACAAATTATGCTTAGCGAATGGGCTTTCAATTTTTATTAAAAAAAACCTTTACGAAAAGTTGAATACAATACTGCTTTAATGCTCAAACAGGATGTAGGAGATTGCACCCTCAAACTATAACGCATGCCTTGGTCAAATGTTTAGTGAATTGTAGGTCTAACACCTGCTCCAACTGAAGATTTGCCAGTAAGAACTAAACGCATGTGTGCATGACATTATAGCTTCTATTTATGCTGACTTGGGTTTTTCCTTCTAGTCATATTTAAAAAAATTCATTACTAGGTGCACAATACTTAATGCATAAATGATTATATATTAGTACTCCGTAGACAAGGACATTAAAACCCTAAACGGTTACTTGGATAATTTCACGATTACCACAAAATTGGTATAACTAAATTTGTTCAAAGGCAGATTATTAGGCAGTACTGGAATAGCAGTTACTCAGAGTGTTGGCTTTTGTCCGTTTTTTTTAAAAATAGAGCATGTTTTCCAATTCAAGTTGTTTTTCTTGTCCTGGAGTTACTATCCCTTGAAAAGGCGTTACAGTTTTTCAATTTTAGATTAAATTAAATAGATATGATATCTTCGCTAATTCAACTCACTTTGCGCTAAGAACGGAAATTACATTTATTCTGTTTTGAATAAAACGATGTCGGGTATAAAATTTCTGTGTGCAACTTTAACTGTTAATTTTATCCCTGTGAATGCAGAAAAATAGATAAGAACATAAGATAATCACTTTTAAAATCACAATATAATTCACTATAATTAACTAATCATAGATTGCACGGAAGATAGTAACAACTATTTTAATTAAACTTTCGAATTTGCTATAAGCGCCAATTCTATTTTCTATAAATTTATCAGTATAAACTCAGTATTAAAAGAAAGCAAAGGAATTTCATCCAGTAGGCAGGTTTTTTTCTTATGGAGAACTATTCAAGTACTGTGTAAAAATATTTATTGGTATCATTCACAGGCTCCTTGTATAATATATATAGGGAGTTAGCTTTGAATTAACATTACCGAATTCTTTATTTGAATTCGATTAAATTACTGCTTGAAGCCACATACGCATGAGAGATAGTACCGTCCATATGTCCTACATTTCATGACCAAATAAATGCCGGGTATTTGGCGTAGAACCGAATCCTACCGACGAGTCGCCAGTAAGAAATGAACACATGTGTACATGAAAGTATGTATTATGTCTTACGAACCTAGTAGCAAATTAGTTCAGTTCGGACCAGAAGGATAAACCAAAGACAGCCTGATCGGAAATTATAATCTCATGCGCATTCGTTTCGTGTTTATTAGCGACTCATCAGTAGGAGTCGGTATTACGCGCTTTACCCACTATATATTTTGGTGAGAAATGTGGTATAATAGGACGGTACAGTCTCATAGACGAATTTCTAAACCTACAATAGTGAAGCTAACATCATATAAAGTCTCGACAGTGCGACTTCAACGCTAACTCACTCTATATAATATATATATCGAGTCTGTAATGGATACCAACAATACGGCTATTGTGTCAGTAAAATTAAACAATTCTTGATTTCGCGGGTGGTGGTAACAATTCCTTAAATCAAGTTTGCGAGCTTGAAGTAAACACCAATCCTATTGTATTTAACCAGTCGTCGAACAACATAACAAAACTACCGCCAGACGCAACGCACTGACGCGTTTCGACCTTCCTTGATCATCATCAGAGTACGACGGCAACTGACTATCGAGGATCAAACCGCATTGAATATATATATGGAAATCAAAGTTAGATATGCGGCTCTCACATCTAATAGTCTCACATACATTGAATTTCAATTATTGTCTTTTAACACGGAAAATGATTCAACTTGTGTTTTCTTATTAACACGAGACAGGTGGCCAGAGAATGGCGTGTTGGCGTAAGAGATCAACTGAAAAGCATGGGCGTGGAACCGGTGCCCGAGGACTCGAAATTGTTAAGTTGGCTCGAGCAGTGGGAGAGTCACCAAACTTTGCGCCTGGCCGACGTGAAGCGCAGTCTGAAGCAGGCCTACGCGTCCGAGCAAGAAGCGACTGAACATGCCCATCTAATACAGGTGAATTGTGTTCGAATAATTAAGTTCAAAATAAATTATCTGTCTATCTATTATTGTATATCTATTTTATATATTTTTATTTCTCAA
The DNA here is from genome assembly GCA_029291075.1 of Eudiplozoon nipponicum. Classification (NCBI taxonomy): domain Eukaryota; kingdom Metazoa; phylum Platyhelminthes; class Monogenea; order Mazocraeidea; family Diplozoidae; genus Eudiplozoon; species Eudiplozoon nipponicum. The sequence goes on from JAQBSW010004212.1 coordinate 46,875, forward strand.
CAGTCATTCATCTAGCTACCTATCTATGTATTTATCTATCTATCTAACAACACTTTTATGTATTCGTCAAGTATTCCGTCTATCTATTTAATGAACTATCTATCTCTATGCATATATTTCATCCTATATAATTTATATATATATCTTACTCGAAATATCCATCCATTTATCCTTCTACATAAATTACTGCAGTCATCTATGCACCTATTCATCCAGCCACGTAGCACATTCATTTTAGAGCTTTCTATAATTCAATATATTCATACAATTATTGATCTATTTACTTATATAATTTTACCTATAATTCTGTCTAAATTGTTTAAACTTGTTAATCTATTAACCATCCAATTATGTACATACATTTGTCAGTATAAACTAAGAATTGTATAATATAGAAAAGGCAATTCATCCATCTGATGGGGTTCGTCCTTATTGGCAACCCATGACGTACTGTTCAGAATTTGCCGTGACAGTGACCCGATACTGGGCACGTCTGCTCATGGATCTGAGGTTTAACCATTGAGTTACCCTGCCGCATACGACACAATTTTCTAAATATATAACTATTTTTCTTGATAAGCCTTCCTTTTAGTTGGTTTATAGTATACATTTAGACAAAACTCTACCAAACTAATGTTAAATCAATCTTTATCAAACAGACGCCACGCCAATTCGAGGACTCAGAATTTATTTTTTATATATATACATATATATATATATTCAACAAATAAATTGTTAGTATATAACTGAAAATTCTGTGTAGTGTGCGGCATGATGGCTCAGTGGCTAGAGAAAGCTGTTCGAGCCCTATGCGCGGCAAATTCTGAACAGTACGTGATGAGTTCTCAATAAGGAAGAACCCGGTCTACTGGATGAATTGCCTTTTCAACATTATAAAATTCTTAGTTTATACTAACAAATATATATACATAATGGTAAGGTTTTTTATATCAGGATCGCAACCTATTTTTAATTAATTGTTATCATTGCACGCTCAAACAGTGTCCTTTTAAATAACTATTAAATTTCCGCTGTTTAACCTTCCATGTATATGCACATCCACATATCCAATTTATATCCAATTATAAAATTATTGATATATTTTCGTTCGCCATCTCTATATATTTGTCTATCCTAATATTTATATATCCATCGATCATCTGTCTAACTATTTACATATCTGTTATACTAATTGTATAGAAATCAATTTAACTTTATATATATATCTCCTTTCATTTTTAGTCTTAATTATTTTCTATTCACCTAACTGTCTAAATATTTACCTAACTGTATGCTAATCTGTTAGCATGACATATTGGCGGTCTAATGTAATTCATTAATTGTTCCTCTTAAAACACAAGTATATTTGTATACTCTGTCCAGAAATTTCTAGACAGAATAAAAATATTACACCTCAAATTCTAGCTTAATTATTTCGCGGCGCCATTTATTATGGCAATATTGGTGATTTACTGTTATTCTTGAAATAATTTTGTTAATTTAAAATAACGATCCAATTTAGAAGTACACCAGAAATAGATATACACTCGCACACACATTAGACATATATATATATATATATATATATATATATATATATATAAGGTCTAAAAATATACATGTTTAATGCAGCTACGCATATCCGTTAGCTTCAAATTATACCTTTCAACCCCAGTCAATGCTGTCTAACTACGACTAGTTCATTTTCATTTGTTCCTCGATTTTCATAAATATGTAACAACATTATGGAAAAAAAATTTGGTACAAGCTGTTGCTGTTGTTGAATAGCCGAAATCCGAAAGTTTTCGTTTTGCTTTTCTTAATTCGTAGCATATTTGTTAGAGTCACACTGAGGAAAATAAATATGGAATGATAGTTCATTTTTATTCTGTACATTTTAATTACCATTGGCTAAGTAGCTGTTTAGTGGCGTTAGCTGTTTTGAAGGGAGGTATTACTTTTTATGACTTATTTAAAAGAAATTATCCAGCCCAATGTCTAAATTATACACTTTGCTCCTTAATAACAACTTTATTTAATTATATATTTGACAAACTCTTTCCCGTAAAAATTGGCACCACGTGTGATTAAACAATTATCATAAGTATACCAGCTTATGTCTTGACAGCATTAGTTGCGGATGAAAAACTGGTCGAATTTCTTTCCAGCTAAAGTTTCATCAATGTAACATGGTTAAAATTTCAACTGGGTGCGACATGTTAAGTTCAACTATTTAAATCAATGTTGCGATCTTGATAAAAAAAATCAATCCCATTATATATATATATATATATATATATATATATATATATATATATGGTATATATATTTCTAGTTAGTCAGAAAAAACACATTAATAACAATTTAAAAATAATTGATTGCCCGAGCGGTGGTAACATTTCTTTAAATGAAGATTTTGAGCTTGAAATAAACACCAATCCCATTGTATTTAACCAGTCGTCCAACAACATAACAAAACTACCGCCAGCCGCAACGCAATGAGGCGTTTCGACCTTCCATGATCATTATCAGAGTACGACGGCAAACTGACTATCGAGGATCAAAGTGCATTGAATATACATGGAAATCAAAGTAAGATATGCGGCTCTCACCTCTAGCAGTCTGTTCCATATATATTCAATGCCGTTTGATCCTCGATAGTCAGTTTGCCGTCGTACTCTGGTGATGATCATGGAAGGTCGAAACACGTCAGTACGTTGAAGCTGGCGGTAGTTTTGTTATGTTGTTGGACGACTGGTTAAAATAGACTGGCGGGCCTTAATTTGCTATTTGCTCTCTCGTAGTTAATCTAGCTGGACAGATTGGTGCGGATATTTCATCGTTCGTTTTCTTCGAAAAACTGCTGACGATCTCACGTACTCGTGAATAAACGGATTCGAATGAGTCATTGCCCCTGAGTGAAAGAATCCAGCGAACATCAGTTCAAATTAAGGTACGTACACTTAACTTCGTCACTGAGTCTAAAATGGTACCTTCGGCTATATCATCTATCAGTCGAAGCTTTGAAAGAGAGTCTAGCTCTCGGATAAAATATGGTACGTCCATGACGACAAACATTCCCGATAATACACGAAGTAGGCCTAATGAAACTCTGAGATTTTCCAAACCATGTGTTTAAGCTAATTGGCTGTTGGCAGCCTTAAGATATACATACATGCTGCGTGTTAGTGGAAAATTTGACTTTACTAATGATAATGCAACAGCTTCATCAACCATAAACATAGCCTTCGAGAGTTTATCAGTAACAATTATTAACGAAGCGACTTTCCGAATGGCAAAATTAATATGCACTGGCCTTACTTACTTTGCGCGTGCTCGTGAACGAGTCAGAAAGTTGCTCTTGAGTAAACTGTCTGTGGGCCACCGTTGGAATTCACACACAGTACGACCTTGACTTGTTCTCAAGCGATTTCTGGTTCTGTATCGCCATATACTATGAACTGAATAGCAATTATTAGGAGTGAACGCTGGGAAACACCTCTCTGATTGTCGGCGACTGTCCAGCTTCCTTAAGACTGATCTGTGTACATAATTTTACTGACAATGTGATGAAGGAACGAGATGCTGCACTTGGTTTCATGATGGCAAGGTTGCGAACGGTTATTGCGATGACAAACTTTGAAGTTAAGAGCGATACGATGACAGCCCAGAATCCATCAGGTTATTGCTCTATATTGTTTGTTGTAATTTAGATATTACAATTTATAGCAGAATGTATGAATTACCATCTTTTGCCTCAAGTGTCTCACGATTATTTAATTACCTAACTGGCAGACCTGACACTTTGACACTTGCGAGCTGAGACAAATTTTCAACGAACTTATCACTAAATTTCTAATCTTCTAATTTACAAACGAAGGTTAAAAGCACAAATTTAGTGACTAGTCTACAAATAAAACTTTCACCGTTTCGTAAACAAACGTTATAATTTAAAATTTTAAATATGGTCAACAGTAAAATGTCCGTGACAAAATGACAGTTATTTAGATTTAATTTAATTTATTTAGATTTAATGCTAGGAAAACTCAGATCATAATTGTTTATGCACACAAATTAGTTTAAGTAGAGCGTTAGATACAAAACAGGAATGTTTTAAAATTACACATGCAAGATTTTTATGATTAACGAAAGTTCTCTTGTCATTGAATGACGGAGAACTTCCTCGTACGGTGCTACCATCGTTCAATTTTAACACGCAACTTCCTGTTGCGGGATAATTGATAGCAGTCGTAAGTCGGTTAACTCTTGATTCCTTCATATTCTCAGGTGCACAGATTATGTTGACCATAGATTGATTGGTTCTCACTTATCCCGTCACTCTGAAGCCGTCCAAAATTAGTTTTACTGAAATTGTTTATGAACCAATCTTTTCCGATATTTGTCCAAATTTTATGGACTTCATTTCTGGTACTATCTTCAGGGTTGACACCATACTCACAAAGTAAACAATTTGTGGCAAATGTGATATCATCATTCAAGACATATCTTTTTATATTTACTATAATTCCGAAAGTACTGTTTTTTGTCTGCCACAATATCCCGTATTAATACCTATTTTCCTATACGCGAATGTATCCACAAAAATACCCACATTCCCCTCACACACAACAATCTAAAATCACATATATGTACACTAATCTAAATTGACATTTATGGATTGTGTATACGCAAGCGAAATGGATTGACATACACGCCTTTTCGTGATGTCTAGATTTATTTGATAATTTTTTTGAAGCATCGAAGGATCAACACTATTTACATTTTAATTATATTGCAATAATCTTCAATTCCCTGTTTAACTAAGCTCATCCTGTGTACAATAGTTTATAGACTTCTCTAATTATTTGTTATTGAGAAACCATTTAAAGTAATTGTTCGTGAACAGAGATTAAAACTTTAAATTTTTAGAATAATGCTTCACTGAAATATCATATCCATGACAGTTGGCGCCAATTCTGACAACTGACTAGCGTAAAAAAATAGCAAAGCACAAACGAAGAGTTCAATTTCAATATATATTGTGCATTGAATATTGTGCAAAGTGTGGTATATTTATAGAATATTCATGAAAATATGTCTTTTCTAAGCCCCAGATTTATTTAAAATATATAAGTAATGTACAAGTAATTTCCCAAGAATTACAACAGGTTCAATATAAGAACGTCCATGCCCTGTCAAAATTCGTTAACGTCTAGAATAAATAATTAAAACAAACAAAAAAGTAATTTTTTATAAAAAATAATTTAATTAACAAAAATGAAGACTATTATTGATTTAGCAATATGCACATCAATAAGCTTATCTGTCAAACTGAAAATAATTTTATGTCCCTAAAAATGGCCGTGTTATATATATATATATATATATATATATATATATATATGTATTGTAATGGATCTGACCTATCTTCGACTATAATGTTTTAGCACTGAAGAAAATGGGGTGACAATTTGGTCGGTCTATTCGTCTGCTGCCACCAGTTGATATGTTCTTGTTCGAGGTAAGATTGTGTGATGAATCAAGCATCGTCTTTAGCATAATAAACAAGATTGGCTGTTTTATGCTTTTGGTGGTATTCGAGCTTTGAATGCATTGTCAAATACGCGCCTACGCGGGTGTGCTTGTCTTTGGTTTTCTAGACTGTGTTCTATAAACTTGCCTTATAATAGGGTTATGGACCACCAGTCTAAGTATTTCTCAACTTTAGATGTTTATTGGATTAACGGTTTGTCATGTTTCATTAGGCTATTATCGTTGCCTTGTTTTGAATTTAGTTTCGAGCACAACAGAGGCAGAAACAAAAGGCGCAATACGACTGGGAAACTTTTGTGGCGCGCTGCAGTAATCATAGCCTACTGAAGGCCTACCGTCATCTTCAGCTAGAGGCCATCAACTCTTCGAAGCTCGTCAGAGGCAAACGTCAATCTAAAAAGCAGGTGAGTGATGGATGCCGTTACTTTTTCGATGTCATCCAGCATGCGCATAATTGTATATTTCACAACATTTTGCTTTACGTATTTGCGAGGGTAAATGTAAAACGGAAGCTTCGAGAGGAAAAAGATAAATTCCACGTTAATTTAGCTGCACGTTAATGTAATGATTGCCTTTGGTTTCCAAAAAGTCAAAGTTTTAATCTCCTCCGGTTTTAGAGAAATAAACATAATTTTCCATTACACGGGATCCTGGCTGATTTCAAATTACCTGAATATTGATCATGCAGCGGCCATCGTCAGCTCAGAGCTCACAGGCGTTAAACTGAAGTATAATGTATGCGCGGTCCCGATCCTTATGGTCTAGCCAATATGCGCCGTTATTTTCACGTCTGGTTAGGGCACGTCGTTTCGTTGTCTGCCCTTCTGCTAATAGATAGTTTTTATACATACTGCACAACAGACATAGATGGCAAATCCTGTTGACAGCAGGAAAGATAGACGGATTAATTAAGTGCTCACTTAGCCAGTCACAGTTAGTCAATTGTTCACGATGTAGCGTAACCTAGCTTGCTGTACTGCTGGAATTCTGCGGAAGAAGTATCGAATGGAATGGACCGTTTAATTCAGCTCTACAGACGCCAGCTTCTAAATGACTTAGTGCGTGGGCACCTTGATTCCTGATTTTTTGTTTTTTAATTTATTTATAAATTTGCATATATATATTGTCAGTGTACACTGAATATTGCAACGGAAGCTAATCAACTAGATAGGTTTTAATCAGGTATGACCAGGTGAAACTTTATGCAGAAATCGATGGCAAATCGACATCACGCAGTGAAAAGACTATCCAAAAAGTAATAGTTTGAATAAAAGTGTAAATTGCGTGCAAGGTTCAGCTTTAGTGGCGTGGTGCTTGAGTTAAAACAATCAAAATCAAATATTCTGAGCTGCAAATGCTGTCCGCAGGAAATTATGGCAACGACTAAAATGTTAAAATTTAGGAAGAACTAGGTCCATTTTATGAAGTGCACATAAAATCTTGCGCATTATTAAAATTATACTGACAACATATAAATTATAAAATCCATCCATCGTTTAAATATATATATGATTGCTTAATTGAATTGCAGTTGTGTTGTTTCTTGAATATAATTCGGCGAACATTGGCACTAGCCTTCTTCAGTTTGTCCGTCAACTTAAGTTTTCTTAAATCAACTAATTAAGCAAGAAGTTTATTTTTTAAAACATGTGATGATGGGTGATTTGAAGGAGGCGAACTCCAATGGCCGCTAAAATAGTTTCAAGATACAAAACAATTGGAATTCAGCCTGTGTTATTCAACAACGCAGATCAGTATAATTTGACATATTAATTATTTGAAATAATGGAGAGCATGATGTGCTACATTTCCAAAATAAGAGAAGTCATTTGAGTTAAATACAATTAATGATTGAAAAGGTGTCATGGGGCATTTTATCTTACCTGAATGTATAATAAATTTGTTGTCCAAAATTCGAATGGGGTGTTAATAGGACGTATACTTACTCCGGCACCTTTGCTAATTTCAGTTCAAACAATTCGAATAGGGTTAAAATTGGTATCTTAAAATCTATGACGATTGAAAACCATAAGTTAAAAAACATGAAGCATAGGGATTTTGAGAAATATGCAGTGCTTATATGTATCATCTAATAGAATAAATACTTAATTTAGCAATCAAATTTAATTAGAATTGGAAGTCATTCAAGTCTGATAGAACGACGGAAGATGTTTGGGTCACGGTAATACCAGGCTAAACTTAAAATAATAGTAACCTTGGTAGCATAATAATAAAATTTACGAAACCTTTTACAACAGTCTATTACATTGTGCACTAAACTTTCGAAACAATAGATGAAATATAACCGTTAGACATATAAGGACTATTTGAAATTCGATTCAAGGACAGTAACCACATGTATATGGGTGAGACCATGTGTTCAATCAAGGCAAGAAATTGAAGCATAGAAAAGCATACAAATATGTGCATGTTAGAAAATTATATCTACCACATCTTACAATAGAGGAGGGACACACAATTAAAAGGGATTAAACAATCAATGATTGCGCGGATGGTGGTAACAATTGTTTAAATCATGTTTGCGAGCTTGAAGTAAACACCAAACGAATTGTATTTAACCAGTCGTGAAATAAAATAGCAAAACTACAGTCAGTCAAATATACTGACACGTTTCGAATTTCCATGATCATCATCAGGGTACGACGACAAACTGACTATCGAGGATCAAACCGCATTGAATATATATGGAAATCAAATTTAGATATGCGGCTCTCACCTCTAGCAGTCTCGCATACATTGTACGTAACTGGAAATGTCGGCTGCACAATTTCTATGCAGTCAGGAACATTAGCTGTTTGTATATTTCGCCAAACACACACACACACATACATATATATATATAGATATATATATATATATATATATATAAATACAATTAAGCAAAAGTTGATTGCGCGGGTGGTGGTAACAATTCATTAAATAAAGTTTGCGAGCTTGAAGTAAACACGAATCTCACTTTATTTCACCAGTCGTCGAACAACATATCAAAACTACCGCCAGTCGCAGTCACTGAGGCTTTTCGACCTGCCATGATCATCACCAGAGTACGACGTCAAATTGACTAGCGTGGTTAAAACCGCAATGCTTATATTTGGAAAGCAAAATTAGGTATGTGGCTCTCACCTCTGGTATCCTACATAAATTGTACTTGTCTAGAAATGTCGGCTACAATTAAACAATCATTGACTGCGCTGATGCTGGTTAAAATTATTTAAATGTTGTTCAACGACTGGTTAAACGCAATGGGATGATTGTCAACGCGTATCGATATTTGGTCTTAAAATATGGAATAAATTGATTTTTAAATTTACGAAAATTTTAATCGATAGTCAATATAATGGATGAAACAGCAGTCGCGAAATCCCTGGGCTTGATTTTAAGCATAGCACTATATAATGGTTGGAGTCGAACATTGTACGAATAGGAATCGAAAACTGGCTACGGTAGAACTATAAGACCATTGGCTTAATGTTAACTCAAATGTGGCGGAAATTCTTTAGACAAATTTAAAATTATTTCATAATGCAATCTAATTTTTTTTCCATTAGACTCTTTTTATATTAACTTAGTTTCCCTTTAGATTGTACAGTTTATTAATAAACAAACGTATTAAGGGTCACACTTATTTACAATCTTTCTGTTTTTTTATCCAGCTAGTAATGTCCAAAATATTTCTTCTGTCCTTTATTTGTTTTTATTCACATTACTTTAATTAAGCTAATTATTTTACTAACTCTTTATCATTTTTCCTGACAGGATTTTGTGCCTGGTAAAATGGCATTAACTTGTCACCTTTAAAAGTGGTGTCTTCCGCATTTACTTAATTTAGCAAAGTAGGAATAAAAACATGCATTCTGACGCGCGCAAAGAGGAATTGAAATTTAAACATTTTAGTTTCACCTAGATGAGCATTTACGTGCATGTAATAATGTATAACTGAATGCTTAAATTTTATGATCGATCACATATGCATGGCGCAAACTTATTTAGTGAAAAGTCTTTAATTCTTGTTTGGATCACTGTAGCTTCACCTAGATAAACGTACACGTGCAGTTAATTATATTTGACTATGGATACACATCCACACACCTATATATGACTAACGCATATCTAGTGAATAATCAACGATTGCTATGAGATTTGTCGATAAGAATAAATGAAGCTGTCTGTGTTATTGTACTTTTTGATTAATTAATTGCCCATTGTGTGATGTCAATTGCGGATAGTTGACAAAGTAACTAGGAAGAACGCTTTTAATTATTCAGAATCAACATTTTTATAGTAAATGAAAAAATATTGTTTTGAATAACTGGTATTTGGTAACCGATCGATAACATGTTGCGCCAAATTTATTTTTGAAAACAATAATCTTTATATATATATATATATATATATATATATATATATATATATATATATTAAAGATCCTATAATGATTTAGTAACTAGAGTCTATCTAGCTGAACTTAATGCACAGGGATTGAAAGCAGGGATATCTAGCGCAAGAGAAAAATACAGGACGAGTTGTTCGAGAAATCATGTGCCCACAGAGACAGACGTAAATGAAATTTGTAATTTACAAACTGAACGAAATATTTTAATCTGTGTAAAAGACAAAGGATAGGGAATTGTCGTTCTGACAAATGAGCTTTAAATCCTAGTCATGACAGTAATGGAACATGACTAGTCCAATTTCCCACGAGACGCCAAGCAAAGACATTTCCAAACCAACGCTGAGTCAAAAATGAAATTTATTCTAAAGTAGATAGAGGAACACTCGGTAATATCAGCGACATAGTCAAATGAAAAATCATAAGTTTTGAAAGATGTTCATAACCTAAGACCGAATAAAATAAATCCAGTTACGCTACTTTGTAGGTCAAAATTTAAGAATGTTTAATTACTTATTGAAATCCAATGAATTCGTTCAGAATTGCAATGGTCAGCGGTTAAAAAGACCTAGATTTCAAGTCCATATGTAAACTAAATTAGCAAATTAAAAGCTGAATCAATTTTTAAATTGTTACGTATTCTTTCGAATTAACAGAATAATTAAAATACAAGAAAACTGCCAGTAAAACAATGGTCTTATCGATCGCAACTTAGCGACCTGAAAAGGTTCCATTTGAAAGGACAGGTGCGATAGTTACCTGAGACCGTTTCAAAAATGGAATAGCAGAATTTTTTCTATTTTTACAATCAAAATCAGTGCTCCCATTAGCCTGTGCTGAAAACTCTCCTTTTCTATTTGGCGGTCGTTAATTTCGTCAATTTAATCGTTACACAACGGAAAACGTCATGACGCGACCTCTACTTGACCTGTACATGTATAAGCTATACTAAACCCACTCTACCCGTTGAGAGCATTTTAGTAATAAAGAATTTCAAAATTTAAAAATAACTACTTAGTCTAACGCATGCAAAGGGCAAATTATTATTTATTGACTGCAATTTTATTAAGATGGACAAAAATGTTTATTAATTATATTTAACTGAATCTTTTTTTAATTAGTTTTACGTACGCACATTCACATACGTGACGTGCGTCTGTTTAACGATATGACAATAATAGTTATTAAACAAACCTATCCTGAGAACAACCTCAAAAATTGGGTCTCAATAGATGCCGTATGAGCTCCACCTAATAGAGAATAAACTAACCGAGTTGCATTAGTTAGTATATGACTGAAAAGTGTGTGAAGTGTGCGGCAGGGTGGCTCAGTGGTTAGAGCACCAGTTTCCGAGGCAGACGTGCCCAGGTTGGAGTCCTGTCCGCGGCAAATTCTGGCCAGTACATGATGAGTTCCCAATAAGGACGAAGCCGGTCTACTGGATGAATTGCCTTTTCTACACTATACATTTCTTTGATTATTCTGAAAAATGTCAGTAATTAATGGGCCAGGTGGTTGTATCAAGTTCGCGTAGGCGCTCTATTTTTCTTTGCTCGAAAAGCCGTCAATCTATGAGAAATCTTCAAGCAGAAATGTAAATACGGCGAGGATATTGGATACGTAATATTAAAGAGAGAAGTAAGGTATACTTCCGGTTCTAGGCGTTTAAGCATTTCGAGAGAGCGAGGATAGCGAGACAAGTTCTATGTACCAGGGATCCACGTTCTAGATAAAATACAGCAGCATTCAAAATTTTCATGCGAACCAACCGATGAGTGGTCTAGCTAATGGAGCAAGGGGGTTCTGCTCAGAGTGCAAGGTTAAAGAAGAATTATGCTGATAAATTTGCTGTGATTGACTTACTACCTCGCTCTGAGGTGACGTTCTGGTATTTATAATCACTCGAAAAAACAAATCGCACAATTAAAAAATTTCCTATATCAAGATAAACACCACATTTGGCGTACATAAGTCATGACGTTGGCACTGAATATTATTTGGCGTCTTTCTTCCAATTTGCTATGACTAGCAATTTCAAATTTATTTGCATCCATAAATTGAAATATTCCATCAACTAAATATATTCCGCACTGTCTTCGAATAAGAAGAGAATGGCAATTATATTTCGTTCGTAACGGTAAAGCTTACGTTGTTCAGGCTTTGGGGGCAAAAATGATATTTACAACAATGTTATATTTTCATTATCAATACCATTTTTCTATATTTTCTATACTGAAATTTCAACTTCAGTTTAATTAACTTTACGGGAAATTTGGCTTTCAATTAGAATCAATATATTTAAAACAGTTTATTGTCATGATTGAGGTCGCCTCATAATCAGACATAACAAAGAAATTTAATTCATACGCATTTCCGCATTTCTCACTTTTGCCCACCGAGTCAAGAAAAAGAGCATTTCAAAATAATTTTACTTGAACACAATAATGTAACATTTAAATTATTTCAGTTTTGACTAAAACTAAATGTAGCTAAAACAGTGATTGTCAAAAAAGCGTTTAGCCTTTGTTTTCTCATCACCTGTACATCCGATTTATTTTCTCTCTGTTTAAAAAATCTTTGTCAATTTTTTTATATTAGTATATTTTGGAAAAAAGTGTCTGCACGTAAATTTTACGAGCAGTTAATATTTATCACGCATAAGGATAGTCGTTTTCAAAAAGAAATAGATCTGAAACCGTATGCATGTTACCACCGAAGTGCTGCAAATTTTAATGTTTCAAAAAAATGTGCAAAGTATGATTAAAATTAACGATTGAACAATAATTGATTCCGCCAGTGGTGGTAACAATTATTTTAGTTAAGTTTGCGAGCTTGAAGAAAACACCAATCCCATTGTATTTAACCAATCGTCGAACAACATAACAAAACTATCGATAGTCAGTTTGCCGTCGTACTCTGATGATGATCATGGAAGGTCGAAAAGCGTCAGTGCGTTGCGGCAGGCGGTAGTTTTGTTAGGCTGCTCGACGACTGGTTAAATACAATGGGATTAGTGTTTACTTCAAGCTCGCAAACTTAATTTAAAGCATTGTTACCACCACCCGCGCACACAATTATTATACACTAAACGATTATTTTTTAATTTCGCCTTAGATACCTACAAATTAACATGTTTATGTACGCTTTAAATAATTTTTCTGAATTTGATTTAAACAAATATCACTTCTTGCTCAATCAATGCTTGTCTAGTTGCAGAAATTGTGTCGACAACTGCAGTGAGTTAATGATCGTGATTGGACAGGCAAGACCTCCGGTCAAGTAAAACGTGTGCGAGAATATTTGAGGAGAAGGAAGCATGTCTAATTTTGCTTACCTTACATACACATTGGGGTTTTAGCTTGACTGGTCAGTGTATTTTGGTGCACTTGGGATGATCATGAAAGGTCAAAACGCTACATTACGTGTGCCAGACAGTAGTTTTGCTAATCGGTGTGACAGCCTAGATACAATAGCATTGATGTTTATGTACTTTTTGTTGATAAGAGATAATCTATATGCAATTGTGTCTTTGGTGTTGCGCACCTAGTAATAAATTATTTCGAATAGAACCAGAAGGGTAAACCAAAAGCAGAATGATCGGAAGGTATAACCTCATGCACACATGCGTTTCAAACTTACTGGCGACTCGTCAGTTGGAGCCGGTACTAGACCTTATATTTTTGCTATATATTTGGCTAAGTAATGGTTCATATATTTTATTATTCACTTGTAAATTAAATTTTTGATTTTTATGAGCATCATTTGTATTGCATAGATGAAAAGATATCAGAATAAACATTTATTAACGAGAATCTAAGACTACCATTCAAAAAGCTGTGAAAGTGTATGAAGAAATATGGTCGATAAACTGTCTGTGCTCTTAAAAACACAGAGACAAGCAAAGATGATAACATGTGTGTTTATATTATACGGACATAGCTAGTTGGGCAGGCAAAAGTCAGTATGAATTAAGTGCTAAGCAATACAATTAAACAATCATTGATTGCGTGGGTGGTGGCAACAATTCTTTAAATCAATTTTGCTAGCTTGAAGAAAAACACCAATCCAATTGTATTTAACCTGTCGTCGAACAACATAGCAAAACTACCGCCAGCCGCAACGCACTGACGCGTGTATTGTATTGCCTACGGATTTTTGTTTGTGACGAAAGCTGCAAACAGTTAATGTTCGTAACTGCATAGAAATTGTGCAGCCGATATAAACTCCTTACCAGCGCGATTAAAAAATACACAATTGCATGTATATTATATTAAATGTATATATATATTTCATTGAACAATGTTATGATTAACGCTAAATGCTATTAAGTGAATGGATATGATGGATCAAAATGTGTTCACAAGCAGTTCATGTTCTCCATTTTGTTGAAATTTGGCCTAAATAATTCTTTTGTGCTGAAACAAAGTACGAGCTCGTTATTGTGAAACAAATTTGATTGGTACCATTTACAGTCTCCATAAATATATTATATTAAGCGAGTTGGCTTTTAAATTGCATTGCTGAAGTCTTTATATGAATTTTATTCCATTTCTGCTTAAATGCACAAACACTGGCCAGAATTTGCCGCGGAAAGGGCTCGAACCACGCCACTTTGATTGTCGTAATTGTTATCACCACTCGCGCAACCAATGTTCGTTTAATTATACAAATGTTCATTTCAATGTAGTGTGGTGTCTGTTCAGTAATGACAGATTTGGAATGGTTTGTTGGAACTTTGGGTCTAAATGAAAAATAGACTAACCAGGTTACATTAGTTAGTATAAAACTGTGTGCAGTGTAGTGTGCGGCAGGATGGCTCAGTGGTTAGAGCACCAGGTTCCGAAGCAGACGTGCCCAGGTTCGTGTCCTGTCCGCGGCAAATTCTGGCCAGTACATGATGAGTTCCTAATAAGGACGAAACCGGTCTACTGGATAAATTGCCTTGTCTACACTATACAATTCTTAGTTTATACTGACATATGCAAGTAATTAATTGGTCAGGTGCTTACATCAAGATCGCAACCTTGATTATAATAATTGTAATCACCGTCCGCGCAACCAATCTTCGTTTAATTAAATGATGCACTTTGTATATGTTATAAATTAGGAGTTGGCTTTGAAATCACTTTGCGAAATACTTTACACGACGTTGATTCTACAGACGCTTTACTACACCTACACGTGTTACTTTGCACCACATTACAACTGTGCCACATTTCTTGATGAAGCTTACAAAAAGTTTCGGCGCACTGCCGGCTCCCACCGACGAGTCGCCAAAACACACGACCTGTATGTGAGAGTTTACATCAGTTTTTTGTGCTAACTATAGCATATCCTTGTGCACCAATTTGAAGCGAAAAAATAGATAACTTGTGCGTCGAAATAGATACATGTATATTTTGGGTCTAGGGCATAGTACGAGACTCTACTGATGAGTCGCCTAACAGCACGACACGTAAGTGCACATGAGATTATAATTTCCGTTCATGTTGACTTTAGTTTATCCTTCTAGCCATATTTGAATAAATTTATTACTATGTGCGCAATATCTAATGCAAAAATGATTATATATTAGTTCTCCGTATACAAAGAAATGAAATCCTATACGGTTCATTGGATAATATCACTATTACCACAAAATTGATATAATTAATTTTTTTAAAATCGGATTATTAGGTTAGACTGGAATAAGAGGTACTTTATAATGCTGGCTTTTGTCGCTTTTTTTCTGAAAATAGAGCCTGTTTTCTAAATCAAGTCGTTTTTCTTGTTCTGTAGCTAGTATCCCATGAAAAAGCGTTCAACTTTTTTCAATTTCAGATTAAATTAAACTAAATAGATAGGAAATCTACGCTAAGAACGGAAATTAACTTTATTTCGCTTTGAACAACACGATGTCAGGTATAAAATTTCTGTGTGCAACTTTTAACCGCTAATTTCATAACTGTGAATGCAGCAAATTGGATTAAAATATAAGATAATCACGTTTAAAGTCACAGTATAATTCAAAATAATAAAATACTCATTGATTGCACGGATTGTGATAACAACTATTTCAATTTATGAAATTGCTATAAGCGCCAATCCTGTTATTTCTAAATTTGTTAGTATAAACTCATAGTATAATAAAGGAGCAAAGGAAAATCATCAAGTAGACAGATTTTGTACTTATTGAGAATTCTTCAAGTACTGTTCAGTAATTTGCCGCGGAAAATTATTGATGAATTTCTAATAAGTGCAAAACTGCTCTACTGGATGTATTGCTTCAGCTTATTTCTATAATTTTAAGTTTATACTGACATGTGTATAGGTACCCAGAAAGGTATTTGTATCTACTATCTCCAATTTCACTCCGAACACTTCGGCTTCCAGTTTCGGAGCACTTTTTCAACTAAAATTAAATGTCTTTTTATTTATTTTCGGATTATCTTACAACTGCATGGTTCAATATTTGTTTTCTTATTTTATCTATTAAATGAGGTTATTTATGTGGCATTTAATTGCATATATATATATATATATATATATATATATATATATATATATTGCTTCTGCCACAAACAGCATCTAATGAGAAACTTACATTTATTCAGCTTCTGCCACACGTTTACAGATTATGCAATTCGACAATTACACATTGCACGGATCGGGATAACGATTTCGTAATTAAAGTGTGTGTAACATAAGTAATCTGATTTTACATGGTAATCACTGGAGCGCGGCGGAATAATGACAAGCGAGAATCATACCGCAATACATGTATAAATTTCACAACACCGGAGTTTTATCTGAATGGTAATGCCGGCTCAAAAACTTCTATGCGGTCAAGTACATCTTGTGGACTAAAGAATAAACACAAATACCGATTTATTTAACTAGACACCAACTTTGAATTAGTATCGATCTAAATTTTAATTAAACCAATCACATTATGGATATTTGTTTACCTTATTTGGCGACAACTAGGCATATCAGTATGCAACTCATTAGTCTGTGTAACAGGAGTATCAGCATTGACATTTAACTAAAGAAATCTATTCTTCGATGAGGCGAAATAACTTTTAGAAATAGCAGTTAATCTATTTTAGTGGAACAATTTATGTAATTTACATAAAAAATAGGATCAAATTATATTAAATTCATGTTTTCAAAATACGTCGGTGCATTACGCATAATTAAAACAACTCATTTAAATTTATCAATAATTATTTTTGAAATAATGCGGTTTTCAGGTTTTGAGAATTAGATCGAGCACATGGTAACGCCCACATAAAAAGATTTCTTTGCGCATAGAGTATATGATTTAGTATAATTGCGTAAATCATATAATCCCCTGAGAAATATTCTGAATGTCTAGCATCTCAAAAACGAAAAATTGAGCAAATTACTGTGTGACAGAATGAGAATATATAATTACTTTTTAGACTAAACATTAATGAATTCATGTTATATGACTGAAGTTGTAAATACTTGAAAATTATATGCTGGTGAGCTTAGGAGTAGTGGCTATGTATACCAATTTACCTCTACGCAATGCACTGGACTAGGTGCCACCCACATAGTCAAATGAAAAACTAGAATGTATCTGCATGAAAGATTGTAAAGCGAAGTTAATTAATCTCCAAATAAATGGCCATTATCATAGAAGTAAAATGAGTCAGATTTGTTGCCACCCACATAACCAAATAAGAACCCAGGATATATATATATATATATATATATATATATATATATATATATATATATATATTTGAAATTATTTACTAGTTTTTGGCACTAGTGACAAATTATTTCTTTTCTAAAAATGAGAATACCAACCATTTAAAACTCCTACCATCCATGGAATTTATTTTACTTGGGTTTTGGTCGACATCAGTCATTATGCTGCCGCGGTACATATGACATTCAGTGAAGCAATTAAACGAACATTGGTTGCGCGAGCGGTGATAACAATTATTATAATCAAGGTTGCGATAATGACCCATTAATTACTTTACATATGTCAGTATAAACTAAGAATTGTATAGTGTAAAAAAGGCAATTCACCCAGTAGACCGATTTCGTCCTTATTGGGAACTCATCATGTACTCGCCAGAATTTGCCGGGACAGGGCTCGACCATGGTCACGTCTAACTACTGAGCCACCCTGCCGTACTCTACACTGCACACAATTTTCAGTGAAATACTAACTAATGTAACTTGGTTAGTCTATTTTTCCTTTAGGTGGAGCTCATATGGCATCCATTTAGACACAAAGTTCCAACTAACCATCCCAAATCTGTCATTACTGAACAGACATCACAATACATGGGTATGTGGTATTGAAATGAACATTTAAATAATTAAACGAACATTGGTTGCTTGGGCGGTGATAACAATTTACATTTGTCAGTATAAACTTAGAATTGTATAGTGTAGAAAAGGCAATTTATTCTGTAGACTGGTTTCGTCCTTATTGGAAACTCATCATGTACTGGCCAGAATTTGCCAATAAGGACGAAACCGGACTACTGGAGGAATATCCTTTCCTACAATACACAATTCTTAGTTTATACTGACATATGTTAGTAATTAATGGATCAGTTACTTATATCAAGATGGAGACCTTGATTATAATAATTCAGTGAAGCATACGATAGATAAGCAATCATTGATTGTACGGGTTCTGATAAAAATGATATTCTTGAGTTAATGGAATCCCATTAACGTATAATTCTTTGGAAACTAAGAATCATAAGACGCAAATTTGGAGTTCGGTTCTTTATTTTTGCATTAAACCTTAAATTCGTTAATTAGTTTTCCATTGTGCTGTAATTACAAACGTAGAAGTTACTAACGCGTGAGTACTTACGATTGAGTGTTGCGCATCAGTCCGCCTGGAGATTCCATTAAGGTGTTCAAACATTTGATAGATACCCAGCGAAAAAGTTTAAAATCAAGGATGTTAAGATTTTTTATTTCTCCTTAAACGTGATTATGTAATGCTTTTCGCATTCTGCATTTGGATGATTATACTGAAGAAAAGGTTTTTGTGGAGTAATAATCTGATAAGACGGAGCGATAACTCTTTTGTACAATCGATAATGTTCCTTTAAATTTCAAACATTGGATTATACGTTTGGCGAACGAAAATTAAAAAAAACGCAGTATCGACGTCAATTGTATGTGGTATAGCTAGTATGATATTTTTATGATTATGATTAGTATTTCTTGAAAAGGTTATATTTTTCTAAACTTTACGATACGAAGTTTCGAAAAGGGAATAAAATTTTAAAGACAAATGCCGAGTTAGTTGAGCTTTCTTAACGGTAAAGGGCAGAATTTAATTATTTTATGCTGTGTCTGCCGTTTTGTTATTCTGTCGGATTTCAGGACTACAAAGAGAGCACAGATCAAGGCGAGAAGACTTCATACAGCTCACAGGTCACCGGATACGATAGTAGCCTAGATTCTCAACTGACACGTCATGCTATGGAAAAGAAAGCCGTGTCAAAATTAAAACTCAAAGGCAAGATTGGTGATGGTAATTGCACCAATTATGAGGAGGTGGATGCCGATGTTGGCTCGGATGGAGAATATGGTGAAGTGGACAACGTTCCGGAATCAAAGTCCAGCGATTACAACGATGAGACGAAGGATACGCTGAACACGGCTAAATCGAATATCGAGACCCGAGAACGCGCCGCGTTGGCGGCACTGAAACGAAGTACGGTATCGATTTGTGCCGAAAACAGCACACTATCGCCCACACCAACGTCAACAACCTCCAAACTAATTGACGCAAGTAACACCGAGAGCACTCCCACAGCTTATGCTCCAAACGTCTACAGCAAAGTCTCGCCGCTACACATCCGGAAACCGTTTAACCTGGACACCGCGAAGAGTACGCTGCCATTCGAAGTGGTTAGTGGTACACAGCCGACGACTACTGACGTCGCCAATACCAACGTGAACTTCACCACAACCACCACCACGTGTACCGACAAAACATACACAAAGTCAACTACGACGTCCACGGATGACGAGGAGAGGTTGGACGCGGAGACCATCACCTACCATTGCACAAACATTCCGAATATCAATGTCACGGTTTGTTTTGTTCACTGTTAACATATGCTCATCATTTTTTGAAGTTAATATTTTGCGGTGTGTAAGCTTATAATTTTCCAATGCCGCGTTTTGCGTACGCGGGTAATAGCTGTACACGGGCAATTACACAAAGATCCGTTTGCCCACAATTTGTGGGCTTAGTCGTTGTATATCAGTATGAGTTGGCTATACGCCAGAACTCATATTTGAAGTTCAACAAATATTTCGGGACATTCCAACGAAGCACAAAGCTAGTCCTTGAATTATTCAAACAGTATCAATGAACAGAAAACATCCTCCAACAATTCTTTCAATAAAATATATTTTTGAAAGGGTTGCGCAATGCGGGTGTCACCTTGAGAGTTTCCACGAGTTGCGTCTTCGGTTGGCACTTTGCACTATCAGTTGCACGAAGATCCATTTGATCTCCATTTCCAAGTGCGCATCGAGTTTGTCTACATGGTGCCTGGGCGCTGATTCATCCCTTTCCTCCGAAGACTTCAACATCGTTCATACTAACCACTGCAAATGAGATACGATCTAATCTGCGTTCACAAGTTACGCTTCGGTACGATATTTCCTGTACCATCGTCAGGCCTCTAATCGAACACACCTAGAGTACATTGCTCACAATATCATATTTAATAAAATGCTGTAACCCCGTTCCGAACAGGTATATTTATATTTTAGATCATACCTCATTCTCAGTGGTTAAATTGAACGATGTTGAAGCCTTCACAGGAAAGGGGCGAATCAGCACTCAGGCACTGAATTATTACCCTTAAAATACCGTTGATGTCTGGGTGCTGATTTGATACCCGAAGACTTCAGCATCGTTCATACGACGACTGGAAATGAGGTACGATCTAAACTTCGTTGTCCGCCTAAGTTTAGGGACAGAATTTCTCGTGCCATCATCAGACCTTGCTATCTCTTGCTCTCTCTCTCTCTCTCTCTCTCTCTCTCTCTCTCTCTCTCTCTCCTTACTTGGACTTAACCTAAGCGTCGCTGTGGCTTTCCCTCTCTTTCTATCGAGGTAACTTTCATTGTAACCTACGCGCATCATTTATCGTCAACAATAAAGTTTTCGGTTTTTTCCAGTTTTGAATTTTAATTTTAATTAACGTGACACCGCAACAATACAGGCATACCACACATGTTCGATACTTTCACTTCCACCTCCCATTAAAATTCTGCATGCTTTATGAGATTACCATACCGGGAATTTGAAATTTCTGAAATTTTACTGATACAAGAGTTGGGTTTTCCATTTGCAGGATGTATATACATACATTCATATATATATATATATATATAAATATATATATATATATATATATATATAAAGGGTGTAGTTACTGAGACCAATTCTTTGTCTAAAACCATCGGTGACTCAAAAATTCAAATATGCGTAGAATTTTTTCGGAACGAGGTGACCACATTTGCGTAAATCTGCTGTTGTTATTATTCTGACTGTACGTGTGATTAGAGGCGGGATGCTGGAAGGGGAAATGCTATTTCAAAACGTAGCCAGTCAACGAAGATTAGATCGTACTTCATTTCCATTGGTTAGTATGAATGATTAGGTGTTGCGAACCGAGTTTTTCGACCGAGTATCTTTCTCTCTTTATTTAAGAAGAATTTAATCTTAAATTTCCATTTTAGGAAAGTAAGTGTAAAAAGTAAGTGATAATAGGAATTGACTGTTATAGCTTTATTATAATCAAGGTTGCGGTATTGATATAAACACCTGACCCATTAATTTCTTACATATGTCAGTATAAACTAAGAATTTTATAGTGTAGAAAAGGCAATTCACTATACAATTCTTAGTTTATACTGACATATGTAAGAAATTAATGCGTCAGGTGTTTATATCAACACCGCAACCTTGATTATAATAATAGTTATCACCACCCGCGCAACCAATGTTCGTTTAATGTTATAGCTTTAGTTTCACTTGGATGTGTGATACACGTGCAGTTAATTATATCTAACTGATTAATTCTCAGTTTTAAACAAACGCACACTAACACACAGAGGCGTGATGTACGCTTGTTTAGTGAATCATCGGATGTTGCTAAATCACTGAAGTTTCATTTTGACGGGCCTACACATGCCGACACATACATAACACACAAAAACCTAGTTAAACGACTATTATGCTTAAAAGAGATCTAGCAAAGGGTTAAAATGAAAAGGTATAAAATAAATTCACCAATTTGACTTAATGGTTGTCAAATTGTTTGTGGAATCTTCTTTTCGTTGAAAAAGGCTTCAGAAACACGAAACCGATAGATTAAGATTAAAATTGAAAACAGTAGATACAAACACCTTGTTAGGCGCAACAATTACTTAAAGCGTAAATATGTCACCCGCCTAGTGATAATAGTGCTGAAATTGTAATTCAAACTGACCAAAACATGAAGGAGCTATTTTAATGATATGTTTTTAACCTTGGTAAATAAGAAAATGTTATCGGTTCCTGAAATTATAACAAAACCATCTGTTGAAATATTTCATTTCGCATAATAACGGGAGTATTACCCTTCTTATCTTGACGTTGTTAGAGAAATATTAGCTGATGAAACTGCCGAAATGCGTCATTACTTGAGACTGACGGTAGTCTTTACATGTCCTACGACTGGTAAGACAGAATTGGATTGGTGACTATTTAAAGCTCGCAAACTTGATTTAAATAAATGCTTTCACCTCCCGAGCAATCATTTATTGTTTAATTGTATAAATTATATATATATATATATATATATATATATATATATATATATATATATATTAGATATAAACCTCTTTATATTAATGTTCGTGACTGCATAGAAATTGTGCAGCCCACATTTCCAATCAAGTACATTCTATACGAGACTACTTGATGTGAGAACCGCATATACAATTTTGCTTCTCATATATATGCATTGCGGTTTGATCCTCGCTAGACATTTTTACGTAATAATCTGAAGATGATCATGGACGGTCGAAACGCGTCAGTGCGTTGCAGTTGGCGGTAGTTTTTTATGCTGTTCGACGACTGGTTATACAAAATGGGATTGGTGTTTACTTCAAGCTCGCAAACATGATTTAAAGAATTATTGCCACCACCCGCGCAATCAGTTAATGTGTAATACATTGTAGTTGTCTGAAAATATTGGGCACACAACTTATATGCAGTCACGAAAATTGACATTGTTTATTTCGCCTAGTTTTGAATGAGCGGCTTGGTCATGAAATTTTAGTTTTTTGTGTTTATTCTTCTCCAAACTTGAAACAATTATATCTCATTGATCGCTTCATGCAACATATCAATTTCAAACTTCTTTACTTTGTAGCGTGTAACCGTCAGGTTTGATTTAAATGCATCAAAGCAGTCAATAATTCAGGAAAAGTTGAAATGTGAAAAATAGAAATTTTTCTTCATGTTTGTTCGGTATATAAAGATAAGATTATTCGTTCATTTGTGACTTGTGCTTTTGACTTTCTACAAAAGCGGCAATTTTTATAATAAATTCAGATTTTGAACAAATTGATAAGTCAAATCAAGATATAATCGATATGAAAGACAACGATTGCTTTTTTCTCTCATAGCAAAGTTTCAAAGAGTCAAATTTTCATCTGAGAGGAATAAATGACAATTTTTCTTTTTTGCCTCCAGTTCACAAATGTGAGTTTTAAGCTGTTTGAATTTAAATAGACATAAATTTATACGATTAAGTGTTCTTTAAGTTGGAAATTTTGTTCTCTAACTAATTGGAGACAATAATTTTAGTAGTAAAAATAATTAAATTTTCGACATGTTACATATTATTATTTAAATCCGGGTTGCGATCCTGATATAAAAGCCAGTCCCATACGTATAATTGTCAGTAAAAGCAAATCATTGAATAATGTAGAAAAGGCCAGTTTTGTCCTTATTGGAAACTTATCACAAACTGTCCAGAACTTGCCGCGGACAGGGCTCGAACCTGGGCAAGTCTTTTTCAGAGTCGGCTGCTCTTACCACTGCGACACTCTGCCGCATACTACGCAAAAAATTACAATTATATACGAACGAATGATTCTTGGTTATAATTTCGTTTATGTGAAGCCTTGATAGCATAACTTAGGCCAAAGGTTCCCATAAATCACCGCAAAATTTTCATTATAGAACAGACACGACGCTACCTGGGGACGTGTTATTAAATTTAAAATTTAAATATATAAATAAACATTAGTTGCGCAGGCGGTGATAAAAATTAATTAAATCAAGTTTGCAATCTTGATATAAACACCTATCATATTATTTACCTTCATTTGTCAGCATAAACTAAGAATTGTATAATGTAGATAAAGTAATTCATCCAGTAGATCAGTTTCGCCATTATTAGGAACTTACCACGTACTGTCCAGAATTTGATTCAGACAGGGCTCGAACCTGGACATGTCTTGTTTAGAATCTGTTGATCTAACCACTGGGCTACCCTGCTGTGTATTGGTTAGAACAAAAGATTCCGAAACTGGCGTGCCCAGGTTCGAGCCCTGTCCGGGGCAAATTCTGGACAGTTCATTAGGTGTTCCCAATAAGGACGAAACCGGTCTACTGGATGAATTTCCTTTTCTAAATTATCAAATGCTTAATTTATATTGAGAAATGTTTTTTGTCTATTGGGTATGTTTCTTCTATCAAGATCGTAATCCTGATTTAGATAATTTTCATCTCCGCTTACACAATCGATGTTTGTTTAATGTAATAATACAATAGGGTTACACTTAATGCATATGCACATTCGTGTCATTACGAAAGAAATTTTCAAAAAAGTAACAATTATGGCTTGTATGAACAGTGTGCACATAGTTGATGATTCTCGACTGTGTTAGTTGGTGCATTATTTAATGAGGTCAATTCCTCATTCCGCACAGCCGTCTCAAGAAGGAACTCTGTTGGCGAACAAAAAATGTAGAAGTGGTAGGCCAATATCCCTGCGTCCAGGCACTGTTCGACGCGATATGAAATCATTTATAATACTGAATCTGGTTCAAGCTAGAGCACAAGGATGGACTTACGTCTGAGAGGATCAAGCAGCAGATGCAGTCCAGAGCGCATTTTTGTATTTATATATGTAGGTATACAAGTATGTATCTTTGTATGTATATATATGTATGTTTAAATGTATGCATGTATGTATATATGTATGTATGTGTGTATGTATGTATGCATGTATGTATG
>JAQBSW010004213.1:0-20000 GCA_029291075.1 Eudiplozoon nipponicum
AGCCAGAACAGTGTTTCAAATGTTTTATTCACTTTCAGCATGTAAGTGATATGGTTTGAAATCAATAATTTCTTTGATATTTAAGTCACAGAGAATTTATTCAACTACCCTCGTGCAAATGACACAATTTAGACGTTAAAATATTGAAAATATAAGGTACGAGGTACAGTTTCCCGACACAAGATAGAAGAAGCAAGGTTTTTGAAGACGCCAAAATCACCGAACTTAATTATAATTGAACATTATGTAAAAAAGTAGTAACAGCCATTGACAAGTACAACATCTAACATGATAGCATACATAAATATTTACGGCAAAGTAATAAAGCCAGTATAAATCGGGATTATGGCACAATACCCCAAAGAATAACGCGTAACTCTCGGTTGTATTTGACTTCCTAAATGATATGAACAAAAGCAAAATAACTATAGAAGCTCAATCTCAGCTCTCATCAATACAGAAAAGTTGTTTAAGCCTATCAAAACTGATCACAAAAAGTGAAAAAGTCAGTGGTCATGTGAAGTCCACCCAACTAGGCGTAAACAAATGTTAAGGTATTTAAAAGGCTCAGTATTTTGGATTGCCAAATTAGTGTCTGGAAATAAGAACAAATTGTGACTATTACTAGAAATTGATCAAAGTAGTGTATCTCCATCAGAAGAGCCACAAATCTGCGAACACGCATTATATACAGGCCATGATGCTAGCAACAACATCTTCTCTGCTCTATATAAGATGAAATAAGAAAAGTTATAATGACCTTTGAAGTTATTATAGTTAATAAGCTAAGTCATAACAAATCGGGAAGAAATTCCAGCTGGATTGAAATAGAAAAAGCGATAAATGTAAGTATTGTCTAAAAAAGAAAACATATTGTGCTTGATTTTATTAACAATGGTATCAACGAAGCATACTATGGGTTTGAAAAGAACCAAAATTTGCACTGCGGAAGAACAAGGACAAACATGGTTTAGACCGATGTTAGTAGTTAATTTCATCCAAGCATCTCCAGCATAACGAAAAAATAATATATATAATGAAATTAGAAAAAAGGACTGGCTGGAAATACTATTATAAATGATGATTAAATGAAAATATTATACAATAGTAAAACATTTTCTTCTTTCTTAAACACGCCTCTCTATCTCTTTCTATATATATATATATATATATATATATATATATATATATATATATATATATATATATATATATATATATATATATATATATATTACGTACCCTTCTTATATGCAAAAAAAAAGAAATTTTATCAGATATAAGAAAATTTTCTTTCTCATGGTCTTCTCAAATATCTACTCATGAACATATCTTTATATATAAATTGGAAAACAAAACAAGATAGAAATATGTGAACAAAGAGAGTGTGAAAAATAGAAACCAATCAAATTGCGTGCGTCACATCCAGTTCAAGCTCAATGCTTGTACGTGCTTCTTCTACTTACATAAATCCGGCTGCAATTTGTTTATCCATAAGGCTTCGTATGTGGCTAGCCTGCTATATATATATATATATATATATATATATATATATATATATATATATATATATATATATATATATATATCTTTATAGTATTCATTTATTCCGAATCTTACACAAAATATAAAACAACTTGTTGGGGGAAACGCTCGTGCATGCAATAGCTTCCGAAGCGAACATCTGGCCAAAATTTAATCAATCCTTACAGGACCAACTAGATCTCAAACATCACTTTGTAGTGCAACAAGAATAAACCTTACATGCTCACACACTCAAATCAACCCAAAATAAACCATTGTAAAAACAGAAGAGAAACGGAAAATCAAACTAGTTCTCATCCACTAAATGAAAAAATAAAGTGCCCGGATGAGTATTACGAAATAAACCGGATATTATCCAGTTTTTTATTCAATGGGTGTTCTCTTCCTAAAGTGGATATATGTTGTCAGTACAAACTAAGGTAGCACAGGCAATGCATCAAGTCGAACGGTTTAGTTCCTACTTAACCTGATTTTGCCACTAAGAAGGCTCGAAATGGAGTACATTTGCTTCGAAGTCTTACATTAATAAACTAAGGCACCTCTGTTACAAACTGCATGCAATTTTGAGCTATATACTGGTGGTGTTTGGTAAGCTCTTCATTAAGATGGAGCGTATATTACATATCTTTCGATCTGAGTTTCTAAATAGTCACCCCCCCTCTGTCAATATAGAACAAACACAATACCACCAGAAAAATTGACATTGAATTAAATTTATGGGGCAGGATTTATATTACACATATGTTGGCCGTCAAAGCTAAACACTGAATATGACTGAAAAGATAATTTAGAAAAAAGCTCTATTTCGTCCGTATTGGGAGCTCGTCGAGTAATTGTCATAATTTGACACTACCAGTACTCAAACTGGAGCATATTTGCTTCAGAGACTTAAACTTATCTACTGTTCCAATTCTGCTACACACTACTAGCTATTTTCGGTTATATACAAACCTACGTTTTCGGCTAGCTATTCGTTCAGGTGGGGCTTGTAGTAATGCATGTAGACAATACTGGCTGCATGATATAATGATCATGGATATAATTAATGTATTAGTTAAATAGATACAATTCAGAACTGCAGTCGCTGTATAACAGTATTAACTTTATGTAGTTAAAGCAATTCGATTCGCGAGACAGAATTTATTATATAACAGTTAAATACTGTTTGTTGCGGAGAACTAATATATATATGCAAGTATGTATTAGGAGTTGCGAACCTAGTAACAAATTATTTCAGTTGTGACCAGAAGGACAAACCAAAGGCAGCATGAACGGAAAGTATAATCTCATGTACATTCGTTTCGTGCTTACTGGCGACTCATCAGTAGGAGCCGGTATAACGCCCTTTAACCACTATATATTTGGTAGAAGAATGTGGAATAATAGGACGGTACAATCTCCTAGACGAATGTGTAAACCTGTAATAGTGAATCTAACATCATCTAAAGTCAACGACAAAACGACTTCAATGCTAACTCACACTATATAATATATATACCGAGTCTGTAAAGGATACTAACACAATGGCTATTGTGTTAGTAACCGATACCACCATTATTGTACCGAAAAGTTACATGGTACTAACACTATGGTTTCCGAGTCGGAAAATAGTACCAACATGATGAATATCAGGTTATGCTATAGTTCACCGGTAAGCATGACATCATTTAATTCAATATATCATAGTTAAATACTGTTCGTTACGGAGAACTAATATATATGCAAGTATGTATTAGGTGTTGTGAACCTATTAACAAATTATTTCAGTTGTGACCAGATGGATAAACCAAAGACAGCATGAACGGAAAGTATAATATCATGCACATTCCGTCCAATTATCCCACATTCTTCGACCAAATATATAGTGGTTAAAGGGCGTAATACCGGCTCCTACTGATGAGACGCCAGTAAGCACGGAACGAATGTGCATGAGATTATACTTTCTGTTCATGCTGTCTTTGGTTTCTCCTTCTGGTCACAACTGAACTAATTTGTTACTAGGTTCGCAACACCTAGTACATATTTGCATATATATATTAGTTCTCCGCAACAAACAGTATTTAACTAATTATTCACAAAGTTTGTGCTTTTAACCTACATTGGAAAATCAACTGCTTAAATATTTAGTTATAAATTTTTTGGCGAAAAAATTTTGCATCTCTCAAATGCCGACAGGAGATAATTCACCCAGTAGATAAGACGCACTTTCGGCTGAATTTAGGAATTTTCAGAGTCACCTGATGAGTGGAATGTCTAAGAAATGTCAAAGAAATAATTCAGAACCATAGAATGAAGGATTCCGGTCTGCCATAGCATCGCCCGTATCACCCTCGTCAGTCACCGAAACCGCCGTCGGGTTCCTTTTCACCATCAAACTGTGCACAGCATCCAGTTCCTTCATCACGTTGTCGGCAAAATACTTGACACAGATCAGCACCCGGTAACCCAGCTGGTTGCCCACGGATAGATGGGTGTCAACTTGCATTCAGACCTAATAATTATTGTGTAGCTCATTGCATATGAGGGCACAGAATTAGAAATTACGTGATAACGCGTCAAGATGGTGGTGTGTGAATTTCCACGGTGGCTTACAGACAGTTTACCCAATATTGAAGTTTAGACTCATAGACAGACACGTTTAGATGAAGTAAGGCCGGCGCGTATTATTTCTCTTAGTCATCAAGCCGCGTCTTTAATGGTTGTAAGAGATGCACTCTCGCAGCTCACGTTTGTGGTTTATACAGGTGCTGCAATGTTTTTTTAGTAATATGCAGCATTGATGAACAGTTAAAGGCCGCTAAAGGGTGGTCAATCAAAACACATGTCTTTGTGAATCTTAGAGTTCTCCTAGATCTACGCCATGTATTTGCGTAGACGTTTACCTTCGCAGTCGTGCCATATTGTATTTTAGGCCTAGATTTCATGGTGAATTATTTTCCGATGACTGAAACATCTAAAGGTACTATGCTAGATCCAGATACATACCTTTGTTGGTAGTGACGATCATCTGGTCCTTTTAATTAAAATTACTGACTCGTTTGAATCCGCTCAGCAGATTTCCGAAGATCATGAACATGAACATATAAGATCCAATCAGCACGGCCAGATTAACTATGCGGTATCACATAGCAACTAAGGTTCCACAAGTCGCCGCCAAAACTCGACTCTTAGATTAGAAAATGATACAGACTGTCAAGGCGCTTTTTGATCAGATGCTGGAGAACGGTATTTTTCACCCTAGTTCTAGCTCATGGGCATCGCCAATTCACATGCAAACCAAGCAACGTGATGGTGTTTGGAGATTATGCGATGATTATCAAACCATCAATAAAGGTACAATTCCTGATTATCATCCGATTAATAACATCAGAAAAATTATTAAAGACATTGCTCAACGCAAATGGTTCACGGTTCTTGATGTTTACTTACATTTAGAATCCACGCGATGAAGTAAGCATGGCAAAAACACTTATCATTATTCCTTTTGGTGTATTTGAATGTACGCGTATGCACTTTTGTCTATGGTATGCATCACAGATGCATTAATAATTAATGAATGGGATATTGCGGAAACTTCCACCTACCTATTCTTGCGTCGATGAAGTGATCATAACCTCGGATGATTTTTAAAAGAGTTTAACTGACATCAAGCAGACTCTCGCTCGTATTGATCAGTTTGGTTTCGTGTTATACACGGTGAAGTTGGTATAGACAATAAAACAGGAGAAATTCCTACGGTATTCAATCAAGCGAGGCGTTATAAATACCCTAAAAGACAAAGTCAAGGCCATCAGCAAGTTTCGCACCCCGCAAATTACTACAGGTTTTTTATTCCTATGGCAGTGGAACCACAAATACAGCTGACTAGGCATTTCCAAGTACTGAAGTCACCCAAATCCAATTACAGATCTGCTTCCGCAACATACTAGACTACATTTTGTTCAGCCGAATGCACCATTGAAAATGTCCGCCGACGCATCCGAAGTAGCCCTGAGCGCTACAGTAGAACAACAGTTCGATGGTGAAATGCACTCCATTGTATTTTATTCGAGGAAGTTGAAAGCCACAAAAAAGTAATACTTGGCAAATGAATGTAAACTACTGGCTTTGTAAAACCCCTTCCTCCAATTTGAATGATATCTCCTGTGTTACACCTTAAAAGTGAAAATCGCTAATATGTCGCGCATGGAGGCTTTATTGAGAGGTTCCCAGAAGTATCCGCAAATATTAATTCGTCAGATGATCCGTCCAGTACGTTCAACATTATTATTATTATTATTATTCATGCGAAAGGAAAAAATATGTCGAGGCTGATTGTTTATCTCGCAATGAAATAGTTTTCATAGTCCATCAGAATGCAAAACGTAACATAATTCAGACGAAACAACCGACAGACAGAAACTCACTTCATGGCGACAAATGTACCCTGACCGATGTTTCTTTTATGTGGAGCTAGGCGATGCAGAGTTCCTAGCAAATAGTACTGAATGAGCTTTGGCCGGTAAAATTTGGCTCCCGCAAGACTGTCTGCACCCGACAATTGATGAATACCACAGACTGAGTTGTTCTGGAGTGGATGGTACAATAATCTTGTTTAACGAACGTTTCTAATGGCCGATAATTTGACGAGATATTACCGAAGAGGTATGAAGCATGCCGGCCATGTCAATACTCATTCAGAATCTAGCCGATTCGAGCTGCTTTACGCTAGTTCCAGATTTATCCATGCTGTCATTATTGCTCTCCCTGAAGTACGTAGCTTCCGTTATTGCATGACCATAATTGGTGGCCATACGAGATGGCTTGAAGTAATACCGCTAACTGGTCAAGATGCGGAGAAAATTGTCTATGCGTTCTAGCGACACTGGGTGACATGCGTTTAATGCTAGTTGTGATGGTAACTAACCGAGGTGCCGATTTCATAACACGCATTTTCCAAGATAACGTGCTGTTCTTGGGGTGGCGATTTGCGAAGAACTACAGCGTTCAATTCTAAGTGTAATTGTTTAGTGGAACGTATACATCACGAGTTAAAGGCGGTGCTGTGTAGGCCTTGTAAAATTTATATATATATATATATATATAGTTAATAAATTAATCATTATTTAAAGCTTGTGAAAAGAGAACCGTAATCCATGGAACAACATTTATTAATAAATATTATTTCTACCAGTATCTATAGCCATCATTCTGGATTTGTTAATATTTTAGTTTATCCAATCATAATTGTCCAATTGCCGCAATCAATCCCCTCATAGCTGTATGCATCTTGCATTTACAAAATGTAGGTCCCTTCTTTTTCTGATGTTAAATACTGTTTGTTGCGGACAACTAACATGTATGCAAGTATGTATTTGGTGTTGCGAACGTAGTAACAAATTAGTTCAGTTATGACCAGAAGGATAAAGCAAAGGCAGCATGAACGTAAAGTATAATCTCATGCACATTCGTTTCGTGCTTACTGGCGTAATACCGGCTCCTACTGATGAGTCGCCAGTAAGCACGAAACGAATGTGCATGAGATTATACTTTCCGTTCATGCTGCCTTTGGTTTATCCTTCTGGTCACAACTGAACTAATTTGTTACTAGGTTCGCAACACCTAATACATACTCCATCTGATGTGTTGTCGCTTTCATTTTGAATTTGTCCGCAATCACTGGGTGTGTCGTATATTTCAGCACATCTGTTACTTTTGAAGGACTGCTCGTAATGTTCCTACTTGTCAAATTCGATTTCTTCTTGGATCACTTTCTCCACGTTTAAGCAGGGGTTAAGCTTATTAATTGGGATAGCTTCAAAAGCCAGAAGCATTTTCCCCATTTTTTTATAGAACTGAGAAATTATTACTACTGACAATGTGACTTGTGGGTAGTACATGTTCAGAAATTGGTGATATTTGTGTAGGAGCTGCACCCCCTTATAATAATTTTTGAGAGAGATGCTGATTTATTCTAGTTTTAAGCTTCTTCTCTATCTTCCGAGGTATTGAACTTCATAGGTACATTTATATTTGTGTAGAGATAGTGGCGTTAATGCCACAGATGAAACATCACATGACGTTGAAGAAATGAAGCAGTCTACATCGCGCAAAATCAGGGTAGACATGGATAAGATGTGATTGGTTACACTCTATACCATCTATATATATGGGCAATGGATTTGGAAAAATTGGACGATAAAATTTCCTCTACGAATGTGTAAACCTGCTGTAGTGAAGCTGACCTGATATAAAAAGAAGAATTTTGTTAAATATTATGTCGATTTATCTGCAGGTTGTGAATCAATTTCCACACTTTACAAAAATATATATCACTTAAAAAAATAAATATATTTTATCCGTGTCAATATATAACCTGTTTCTTTGTTAATATTTCAGCACTTGGAAGAATTTGCATATCAGGAGCTTTTATCCATTTTCCATTGTCCAGGCCTATCGGCACCTTGATTACGACAATCATTTCTGCAGAAATAACCTTATCGTCAATTGCGACATCTGTATTTTGGTGGAGCTAGCACAAAAATAAACATTAAGCAGAAGTAAATGGTGAGTTTAACCGTATTAACGTAATCGAATCGAATTTTCAACAATTAGGTAGCACAATAAACTGTGTTAAGATGTAAATGCGGGCTGCTTTAGATTGCATTTTGACCATGAATTTGAGAATTATTTCCCAATAAAAAGTCAAACAGATAGGTTTACATTTATCTAGACCTTCTACTTTAATCCAGGTTGCGAACTTACTTTAAACACCTGACCCATTGGGCACATACATTTGTCAGTATAAACTAAGTTTTGTATAGTGTTTCGTCCTTATTTGGAACTCATCACGTACTGGCCAAAATTTGCCGCTGACAGGGCTCGAACCTGGGAACATCTACTTCGGAATCTGGCGCCGTCTAACCACACGACACACGATTTTCAATTATACACCAATTAATGTTGCACGGTTATTCCATTTTTCTTTTAGTTGACACTCATTTAGTCCGAAAGTTCAAACAAACCATCTTCAATCTGTCATTATTGAACAGACACCACAAATTTTCATTTAAATTATGGTTGCGGATATGAAATTATTCCGGTCGTCATTGCAGTGAAATACACGATGAATAGAATTACTAGAGCTGATGTCCGCACATCTATTATCAAAATACCATATAAATATCATGGTTTGATTCTACTACCTCAGATTACTGTCATTCTACAATGCTAAATATTAAGGTTGGATACGTGTCAGTTTTTGTCTGAATGAAGTAGACAATGTATTGTTAAGCGATATAGTAAACTAACTATATTGCTGTCAAGTTCAGTTCCACTAAATATTAATAAGCTACTTAACACTTGAAACGTTACGCGCAATGCCATTTAAATTCGGTGAAAACATTCTTTTGCCACAAACTACCTGTAGTAAACAGTTCAGAATACAACCGTTTTGTAAATGAAACGTATTGATGCTCCAGCAGTTTCGGACAAAGCCTGTCAAAAATTCGTATTTTCCTGTAAGAGATGCAGAGAAACTTAAGTGGAAGGTGAAGGATGGCACAATCTTGTTAGAATCGGTATAAAATCTATTCCCGTAATGCGCACAAGTGAATTCCGTCTATCTAAACTTCTAAAATCTCTTGTATTATATATATATCATTTCATAATCAGGAGACTATTAATACCGGAGAGCATAATACCTTGATCTATTTTCAAGTTATAAAGCTGAATGTCAACGCAAATCTTTCGCTTATCTTTAATGTCAAATATTTCTTTAACATTTAGACATTCGTAAACACGTGATTAAAATTTAAAATAACTATTTTGTGATATGCCACTTTGTATTTTTGGCAAAAATGTAAAAGTTTACTGCATAGTTTAACCGGTGGCTTGATTGCTTTCATCCGAGTACGGACAACATTTGGGACACTCAACACAGTATATTCTCTTGTACTTTTTGTAACATTTTGATCAGTCATGTCGTATTGCTTAGTCATGATCCGCGTCTCATTATAGTCACTAAAAACGAAAATCACCACCAAAAAATGGTATATTATACAAATGAATATTTATTTTTTATAAATATTTTTACATTCAAAGTTTTGTATAATAAAGTAACTCCCTTTCAGCCGGTATATGCATAATTTTAGCAAATCATAAACACAAACACAAAATTGTCTCTAGGACTACATGAAATACAGTATGACCTGCATAAAAATATGCCTTTCACGGGAGAATAAACATTAGCAGTTCGTGCGAGTATTAATCATCATATTTAATTTTACACTTAAGTTACAAGCGAATAAGTAAAATTTTTAAATAGACTCTGAAAAATCTGACCGTTGTGTCGAGCGAAATATCAATTAATTACTATGAAAAAGAATTTTGGGTGTGTTTGATAAATCTTTTATCGGAGAAGAAAGGGTCGATGAAAAATAGGCAAATGCAAATTAAAAGGTTAAGTAAGAAAGATCCAAAAAATCAGAAGATTTAGAAGTTTATACTATAAAATAACTGTCAACAGAACTAACAATAACGAAATTATATTACCCTTTCCATTTGCATAATGAAAAATCTATTTTGTTTCGCATATTCTTCTCACGTATCTACGAATGAAAATATTTTATAATATAAATTGAAAGGCAAAACAAAATAGAAAAATGTAGACACGGAGAGAGTATATTGCCTTTCAATTTATAAATAAATAGATGCTAATTTGAGAATAATATATGGAAGAAACGGTTATTGTATTTGATAAAATTTCTGTTTATTTTTGCACATAGAAAGGAAACTATGAAATTTATTTAGGCTCGCATTCAATAAGAATTAAAGAAACTATCTTGATTAAAAATCGATTTATGAAATCCTATTCTGAACCATCAAGCAAAAAATGAAAAGTAGGCAAAATTAAAGTTACTTATACGAAGTTCAACGGAAAAGGAATAACTAAAAAAACCATCATTACTTATTGCAAAATATTTTAACTCATGTTTGATCGGATTTATATGAAACAATTTTTAACAATTTTGAAATCGAATTATAATGTGCATGAAGCAACCTGTTGAATCATTTTACTAAAAGACACTTTATTTATCATATATTTCACAACCACAACCAAAATTCTTCCTTATAAACATTGATTCATGAGAATAATTATTAACAATGAGCCAATAAAATTCAGCGAAAAACCTTTAAAAAAACTGTGGGTTGTGTTTTACAACGTGTAGAAATTTTTGTGAATATATTACGTTCGATAATTTTTATAGATAAAATTGACCTGATGACTTATTAATGACTTGGTAGAATATCAAATCATATTCGCACATTAATTCAAATCAAAAGTATTTTTCTACACTTTTCAATGTATTCTCCTTCAGCGATTTCAAAGAGTCATCATGTGAAAATTATAGTTTTCTAAACGTTTTTCTAATTTCTTAATTTCAGTTTTATTGTAAATTTTGAAAAAAATAGGGAGCAGGTTGGGCATTTATGCAAGGTATTAAAAATAGCCAATTTTGATGTATTTGTAGTACGTAGATAGTAAATATTAAAATACTAGCCTTAATTTGGTTAAATAATTTGGAAATTTAACAAAATTATTACCTGAGCTGGATAATATCGTACATTTTTGATTGTGTAGAACTTTGTAGATAGAAATCGATAACAACCTTGAAGAAATGTAGCATTGATCTGGAAGATTAAAATATAAAACTCAGGAATATGAAAAGATTGTTATTTGTAACATTCGCTAAAGCAAAATTTAAAACAAAATTGCTAAGAACATCATGTCAGGAGCGAAGATTTCAAATTATTTAAACAAACACCAAGTAGAGAATATATCTCTGAAATTCCATGAAGATGCCCTCCGAAAATATGCAAAATTGCCAGGTTTATTCATATAATATATATTTTATTGCAGAACTTCAATAGTTTATAATAAGAACAAAATCATTTCATTAGATGAAATATATTTTCTACCTTAGGCAATGCCGATCTAGATATCAAATTCTTTCTCGAGGCAGCAAAAGCCAACTGACATTCCGTCTTCGATATATAACTCACTCAAGTAATATATGTTGATTCGACACCGAAAATACATTAAAAATCTGCATTCATAGGGCTATAAGTCCGTTACAAAAGCGGCGTGTCTAAATCTCACCAAAAACACAATTAACAGCCTAGCAAACCAAATCAAGATTTACCAGTCTGAGCAGAAGGTCTAAAAAGAACTAGGACACCTGAGGAAAGTTATAGTGGATAAGTTCCCGGAGCGTTTATATATACGAAAATCAGACCACGTCCAATTCGCACTGCAGAGGATATAAACAAAAAAATTTTTTTCCCAAATATACCATTAAAAGGCGACCTACCAGCCTTAACAAGTGCATGCCATTTAAATCGAATCACCGGGGCATACAGATAATCAATAGGTTGAGCACTTAGTTTCAATTGCCAATTCTCCTCAAATGCGTCGTAGATTGCACATTTTTATGCATGTGCGAATGTATAAAATTTTGATGCAGGAAAAGCAAAAAGTGAACAACACAATCTAACGACATTTCCCACGTAAATTAAAAAGAAAATAACCTGGCTTCATCACGGAAATAAGCTGTTTAAGAGCACATATTTAAAAAGAAGCACACAGACAAATTAACAGTATATATAGAAGAGTACAAGGGTTCAAATAGCAAAAGTATATAATATTATTATAATCAAGGTTGCGGTCTTGATATAAACACCTGACCCGTTAATTACTTTCATATGTCAGTATAAACTAAGAATTGTATAGCGTAGAAAAGGCAATTCATCCAGTAGACCGGTTTCGTCCTTTTTGGGAACTCATCATGTACTGGCCAGAATTTACCGCGGACAGGACTCGAACCTGGGCACGTCTGCTTCGGAATCCGGTGCTCTAACCACTAAGCCATCCTGCCGCACACTGCACTGCACACAATTTTCAGTTATATACTAACTAATGTGGTGTCTGTTCAGTAATAACAGATTGGGGATGGTTAGTTGGAACTTTGGGTTTAAATGGATGCCATATGAGCTCCACCTAAAGGAAAAATAAACTAACCAGATTACAATAGTTGGTATATCACTGAAAATTGTGTGCTTAGTCCTGTCCGCGGCAAATTCTGGCCAGTACATGATGAGTTCCCAATAAGGACGAAACCGGGCTACTGAATTAAGCCTTTTCTACGCTATACAATTCTTAGTTTATACTGACATATGAAAGTAATTAATGGGTCAGGTGTTTATGCCAAGACCGCAACCTTGATTATAATAATTTTTATCAAACGTGACCCGTTTCACGTCCTGGTCCTAGCATTTCAGAGAAATACTTGATGAATACTCAAAATGAACACAACTGGTCTAACAGAGCAAATTTATACTCCAAGTCAAATGTGCTCCGATTCGAGTCCTGTTTGCGGCAATTCTGGCGAGAACTTGATGTGTGTTCTGTAACAACTGAACCAGTCTACGAGATGTACTTCATTTGTTACCTGTCGTAGTGCTTAGTTTATACGGAGTCAAATCAATTATAATGTCTCGCCTTATTACTTTCGGACGCTCAAACTCTGTGCCAATCAAGATAGTGATTCGGAATTAAGGTTTAATGGCAGGATTTGTTCTGTCGTAAGTTGCAGCTCTTAATAAAAGTACAGCATAAAATTTCTTACACATTTTATCCACTAGACCAGATTTAGGCTTGTTCGCAAATATGTCCAGATGGATAAATAAAATTGGGCGACGGAAGGTATAATTTCATGTGCACGTTTGTTTTGTGCTTACTGGCGAGACATCCGTAGGAGCACATGCTCTACTTACCAGCCATTTTGGTGAGGAAGATGAACATCCTATTTTCTCACATTCCTCCACAAAATATTTAGTGGGTAAAGGACGTAATTCCGGCTCCTACTGATGACTCGCCATTAAGCACGAATTGAATGTGCACATGAGATTAAACCTTTCGTTCATGCTGTCTTTGGTTTATCCTTCCGGTCATATTTGAATTAATTTGTTACTAGGTGTGCACCACCTAATGCACTAAAGACACGAAAGCTTTTTGACGAATATTATTTTTCTTGTCTAGTATGTCTGCTAAGAGACGTTATTGCGTGATTGAATATAAGAATAAATGTATTTATTTTTATGTATTTGCATAGTATTTCAAACATGATATTATATAAAGGAGATGATTATGAAGCAAGTATGTACACGGTTGCACGTGGATTGAATACAATAAAAGGACATAATTCTCCAATAAGGTGAGATTTATAGGAGTCACAATTGACCGACCAATTGTATTTAACACTAAAATTTTGTTGTACCTTTCGCAGCTCCGTTGTTTATTGCTTTTGTTACCGCCTTTTTCTTTTGTCGGACAAATGATAGCACACGTAGGCCGGTAAAATCTTGAAATATTTACATTTCTAGACGCGCAATTTATGTTTGGCATTGATTGATGGGTTCACACTTGCCCCTACACTCTAAAACCATCCATCAGTATCGTGTCTAAAACTGTCGGTAAATCTGGCTCCAACGTAAATTTCAGACAAGCAGAGTGAAGGGACAAGTCAGAACCCAACAATCAGAGCCATATATAAAATGGTTTTAACTTTGGTTGTTGCTAGACTCTCAAATATTTTTGACTATTAGTTTGTCGCTTAGTTATTGAGAGTACGGTTCATCAGCATCGTGAATAATAATAACCCGCCATCAGATGACTGGTCTACCACTGCTGCGGTGCGAACCGCCTCACCGGAATAGCTTCTGCGGTCAGAGGAGCAGGATGTAAACTTGTTTTTTCTCATATTTACAATTAATTGAGAAATGACATTTTATTAACATCAGATGTTACATTTGCATTAATTTATCCTACCCTAACTCAACAGGAAACATTCTAAATTTCTTAAACTATAGTTTATCGCCTCAAATGATATGAAGACCTGTAAAGGTAAAGGTAACGAAGGTCAATTTCTGCAGACCCGCGCTCATTATAAGCCACGACTAATTTTATTTTTCTAATTTATGTTGGTAGACAATGATTTCATGAATATAAATTGTTTTCCGGTTGCAATTTAAATGGTGAGTCATGGCTGGGTAAAAAGTCTTTTAAAGTTTATAAAATATGATTTATCGTTTAATTGTAAACAAGAGAATAAGATTCCATTGCGTTCCATAAATGCAGTAATCGAATGCCGCATACTATCTTTGCAATGAATTTCGGTAAAAATTGAATGTCACGTAAATATTAAAAGAAAAGTATGATATTGATGTGGTAACCTTTTAGTCATAATTTCTACCGATCAAATGGAGATCGGTAACACCATATAGATTAATTTAAGTAGAATCAGTGACAGATGATAAATAAATCTACATCTGTCACCGTAATATACAGCAATATTTTTATGCCGCCTCAGTGAATCCTATTTAAGGAGCACATGTAAAATTTTATTGAATTGAAGGCATATTTAATAATATCTTCTATCTCTAGAAGCACCTTGATGTCCACCTTGATTTCCATGAAAGACGTATTTTTTCGTGCGTTTCAGCAAACTTGTGAGCAAAGTTATACTTTTAGAATTTTGTAGACATACGATAGATTAGGTCAGCCATTCTTAAGTAAGTTAATATTTAACCATTTTGTAATCTACTGACATCTGTAAGTAATTAATGGGTCAGGTGCTTATAACAAGACGGCAACCTTGATTATAATAATTGTTATCACGCCCGCGCAACCAATGTTCGTTTAATTAGTAATCTACGTGTTTTTCTTGATTGATATATATATATATATATATATATATATATATATATATATATATATATATAAACAACGAATGGCAACGAATAACAAAATTCAACAACAATTTACTAGTATCCAGGCAAGACCGAACAGGCTCTCGACTAGAATCAACAAACATTCAATCGGATTGGCAACAAACTGAAGAGGAAAAAACAGATGCGCATACGGTGACAGAAGTTTCCAAACAATATGAGCGTTCAACACTGCAATCCACACTTGCGCTGTTACCAAGTGAAGAATACAAATTTGCGCAAAAAGGTGAAACGAAAGACTACACTCGGAAAAATAGCACTCGTACACGTAACAGCGAACAATTCGAACAGATGGTTAATTCTCAAGCCATCAATACAATAATGACCAGATCTCAGACATCACTTTGCAATACAGTGAAAGGACCTTACATGCAACAGGCACACACACAGACACAACGCATACACACTTACCAATCAGCCAAAACAAGAAATTAGAAAACCGAGTCATATTTGTTGCCACCCACATATTCAAATGAAAACCCAGAATGTATATAAATGAAAGATTGTAGAGCGAAGTTTAGTATTCTCGAAATAAATGGCCATTATCCACTTTGTTATTAATGTGTTTTTTCTTTCTAATAATAGAAATATAAAATATACTGTGTAATATTTGAAGGCAATTGACATATATATATATATATATATATATATATATATATATATATATATATATATATATATATATATATATATATATATATAACAACTACTCCATGGAATAAACATTTATTAATAAATCTTATTTCTACCAGTATCTACAGCCATTATTCTGGATTCGTTAATATATTCGTTCATCCAATCCAAACTGTACATTTGTCGTAACCAATCCCCTCTTCGCTACGTTTCTCTTTATAACGTAAGCCTATCACCTCCTCTACCATATCACCGACACTGCGCAATGCAATAATTTTTCCACAAAACAACAACCATTATTATAAAAATGTAGGCATTTAACCTCATTTTCTGCTAGCATAAAGAAATGATGCAGTTCTTATATCCACGGCGTTTCACAAAATGCCAATTCGTTTACGATTTTTCTTTTGTTGAGTAATTAACAAACAGCATGAAGCGAACATGCTTGCGAGGTTTCAATGATATGCTGCTCAAATACAGACGTTTTTTCACCATTCGACGTTAACTTAAATTTACTAACCCTGAATTTATTTAGCTGTTAACTCAATCAGCTAAAGTAAGTTTATTGTCAGATTACGCGTGTATCTTTATAAAAAAACAATATATTATTTCGACAGTAACAACAGTTTATCTCATAGCTTCTGGCCATCTGTGGTCAAACATATTCAGTCTTTTGCTTCAGAATAAAGAATCGCCCGCGCCGAGGCACATATCAACTTGATGTAAGAAAAATAAGGTATGTTGTGCTCGCACGTTTAGTACTTAACAAACTTTGTCAGGCAAAACATGCAACAAACCAATGTAATACAATTAAACAACTACTGATTACGTGGATGGTGGCAAATATTTTTAAAATCAAGTTTGCGAGTATTAAGTAAACACCAATTCTATTGTATTTAACGAGTCGTCGATCAATATAGCAAAACTACCGCTAGTCGCACCCACTGACGGGTTTCGACTTTCCATGATCATCATAAGAGCATGACGGCTAACTGACTAGCAAGGATCAAACCACAATGTATATATAGGAAAAGAAAAATTAGAAATGCGGCTCTCAACTCTAGTGGTCTCGCATACATGGTACTTGAATGGAAATGTCGACCGCACAAACGTTAATTTTTGCAGACTTCACCATATATATATATATATATATATATATATATATATATATATAATACAGTTATAAAACTATTGATTGCGCGGTTGGTAGGTAATTTAAGGTTTGCGAGCTGGAAGTAAACACCAATCCCAATGTATTTAACCAGTTGTCGAACCGCAATCGATATTCTATACTATGGTCATTTTTTAATATTCTATATTGTTACTATAAGTAGCACAAGCGATTGTCAAAAAACAATTTATTAAATGCCAACGCGAAGACTAAAAAGCTCAATCAAACCGCATTGACTGGTTAAATACAATGGAATCGGTGTTTACTTCAAGTTCGCAAACTTTATTTAAAGACTTGTTACTACCAATTCGCGCAATCAATTATTGTTAAAT
This sequence comes from Eudiplozoon nipponicum, assembly GCA_029291075.1. Classification (NCBI taxonomy): domain Eukaryota; kingdom Metazoa; phylum Platyhelminthes; class Monogenea; order Mazocraeidea; family Diplozoidae; genus Eudiplozoon; species Eudiplozoon nipponicum. The sequence continues at coordinate 17,509 of JAQBSW010004213.1, forward strand.
TATATTGCCTATATATGTATATAATAAAAAGCTGCAAAAACAGTTAATGTTCATGACTGCATAGAAATTTTGCAGCCGACATTTCCAGTCGAGTTCAATGTGTATGAGACTGCTGAATAGAGCCGTATATCTAACTTTGATTTCCATATATATTCACGTGGTTTGATCCTCGCTAGTCAGTTTGCCGTCGTACTCTGATGACGATCATGGAAAATATAAAGGCGTCAGTGCGTTGCGACTGGCGGTAGTTTTGTTATGTTTTTCTACGACTGGTTAAATACAATGGGATTTGTGTTTGTTTCTGCCGCAAACTTGATTTAAAGAATAGCTCAATTAGATGATTTATATTCAAGATCGACTTTCGTCCAAAACTATTTTAAACGGTATATGTCGTCTTATAACTTACAAACTCAGCCAGTGGTTTTTCGAGAATTTGCTGTAGAGCTCCGACAGATGTTATACCGTCTCTTGGCCAAAGAATCATTTGATTACCGGACAGAACTAGCGGTGCGGTAAGTCGATAGCTTTCAAGGCCTATTGAAATGAAATGTGATAACGTGTACTCAAACTCGCATGAAATATGTAAACAATATATAGTCGTCTGAATCGCATAAAAGTGAACAGATTGAATTTAATCAGAACTAATTCCAACGGGTGCAATACCAAGCGGAACCTAACAATGTCCCTTAAAATCATATCCAATGGTTGATAGCTTTATATTTTGGTTTCTTGTCGAGAATCGTCCAAGTATTTTTCATAAAAAACTGTAAGCAGTATAAATCTTTCTCTGCCACTGAATAAAAAAGGTAGATCTATGCGTGGTCTAAATTCTGATTGGTGGATTGTCCGTGTTTTTACGCATGCAGGCATATTTGAAGTTAAATTAGCCATTAGATACTGTTTGTGGTGAACTAATATATATTCAATTGTGTATTAGGTGTTGCGCACCTAGTGACAAATAAGTTCAATTATGACCAGAGGGATAAACCAAGGACAGCATGAGCGGAAATTACAATCCTGTGCACATTCGTTTCGTGCTTACTAGACAGTCATCATTAGGTGCCGGTATTAGGCCCTTTTCCCACTATACATTTGGGTGAGGAATGTGTACCGTCCTATTTTCCTAAATTATGCACTTAAATATAGAATGGGTAAATGGCGTTATACCGGCACCTATAGGTGATTCGCCAGTACGCACAAAACGAATGTGCACGAGATTATACTTTCCGTTCATGCTGTCTTTGTTTTATCCATCTGGCCATATTTGAACTAATTTGCTACCAGGTGCGCAACAACTAATACACAAAAAATAAGCAATTTTTACGCAAAATCTCAGAGTTACACTAAGTATATCAGTTTTGTAAAGTCAGCCATTAATCAACCAGAATTGGTATCCTGCACATTTGATTATGCGTTATGAGGTCAATTAATAAACACATCAGTTTAAGATATGCAATGAAGTTATATAACATAAAGGAGGATAGATTCTCCCAAAATGTTAATTTTAAGAGCAATTTAGACATAAGTAACCAAAATTGTATCTACGAAATAGTGCTTAAATGTATATTGATACAGGTTTATCACTATCGAACAGTTCAATAATAAAATCTTGCCAGTTGATTAGGCAAATTTGTTGTCCTATACCGTAAATTAGATAATGTTAGAAAATTAAGAGAGAAAAGGAGAAAGAAGAGAAATTTGCTCACGCCAATCACAGTGTGTGCCAATATAATCGTCGAAACAGCGGCATTCAGAAATATTCTGCATCGATTTTGAGGTCTCATTGAAGGCATGAAGATATATTGCCGATTTATTACCAATTGGTCTAGTGTGGCATACTCCCATTTCACAGGCAGACTCCGAACACCTCAATAGTTGATGTTCCTGATGGTCGATAAACCGATCCTTTTCAACTTTGACATTAATTCCGGTTTTCATTCGTTAAAAAAGTGAATAAAAAAGTGAAACAGAAAGACCAAAGTGAATTGTTGTCAAATGAAATATGATATTTTGATAAAGAAACTTTTATAATATTATTTATTCTATCCAATTAAGTTTCATTCAGCTCTGTTCCAACAAAATTTGATTAATTAATCATTAATTTCAATCCAAATACACTGAGAAGCTCTTTTGTGCATTGACATAAAAATTATTAACAAAATAATTATTTTATTCATTTTTAAAATCATCAAAAGTATTATCAACGGTACCATAACCTCCGCCATCATTATTAGCTGGGTCCATAGCAGCAGAACAACTTCAGCACCAACAAAATTATGATTATTATAATCAAGATTGCGGTCTTGATATAAACACCTGACCCATTAATTACTTACATATGTCAGTATAAACTAAGAATTGTATAGTGTAGAAAAGGCAATTCATCCAGTAGACCGGTTTCGTCCTTATTGGGAACTCATCAAGTACTGGCCAGAATTTGCCGCGGACAGGATACGAACCTGGGCACGTCTGCTTCGGAATCTGGTGCTCTA
>JAQBSW010004213.1:22500-72140 GCA_029291075.1 Eudiplozoon nipponicum
TTATAGAAATACTTTGATAATTATAGCACACATTTTTTAAGAATATCGTCTGAAAGATCGAGGGGTCTTCATTAAAGTTTTTACTGATTTAGACAGTGTTAAGCCGTGGTTTTATTAGCATTTGTTGTATCTGACGTATCTTTTAATGATTTTACTCAAATCTGCAATAGATTTCTCTAAAGTGGATAGCCTAAAGTCATCAGATGGTTGGACAGGCGGATGGACATTGAACTAACTGAGAATTAAGGATATTCATTTACATACTGTTTGTTGCGAAGAACTAATATATATGCAAGTATGTATTAGGTTTTGCGAACCTAGTAACAAATTAGTTCAGTTGTGACCAGAAGGATAAACCAAAGGCAGCATGAACGGAAAGTATAATCTCATGCACATTCGTTTCGTGCTTACTGGCGACTCATCAGTAGGAGCCGGTATTACGCCCTTTAACCACTATATTATTCCACATTCTTCTACCGAATATATAGTGGTTAAAGGGCGTAAAACCGGCTCCTACTGATGAGTCGCCAGTAAGCACGAAACGAATGTGCATGAGATTATACTTTCCGTTCATGCTGCCTTTAGTTTATCCTTCTGGTCACAACTGAACTAATTTGTTACTAGGTTCGCAAAACCTAATACATACTTGTAAGGATATTCATGATTGAAAGTGTCTTACAGGACATTTAATTGCATATAGGGGCTTAAATATATTTTAAAATAAACGTGCCATGTAAATAATATAGCTTATAAGAAAGTGCTTATCAAAATCTGTTTCCACTTTTTTAACACAAATTGAACGCAGAATATGGTACAAAAGCACGCAGACGAGAAATGTCCTTACTGATTAAACCACCAAATCTTCGATTGCCGTGAAAAAGACAAAAATCTAACTTAAAAATGCTTAATGATTAGTATTACTAAATCAAATTGTAAAAGTAGTACTGTTGTTGCTATATACTGTACCGCGCAATCACACTAGCTGTACTGATTAAATATGGTACTTGTTCGTAATCTTAGGACTTTGTGCACCCCTGGATTCAAACGAGGGATTACTCAAGAGCGAAAGAGTTTGGCGACCGACGTGGTTTGATTAGTGACAAATAATACACATCGGCCTTACATCCCTTGTACGTTTTAAGCGACTGATTATCTTCTTTTGGCAGATTAACTTGGTGCTCATCTGCGTTTGATATGGAGCTGGTGGAGAAATTAATGACTGGTGAGGAACACCATCACGACTAGCGTGTGCCATGTGTAATAATATAATGGATTTGTGAAGACCTCATTGAATTATTGTAGCGCACAAACAGCCTTTAATTCGAGATGCGTACCTGTTGAAACACCTGCTTGAGCAGAATAGTTCATCCTTGAAAGGTTGCAGAATTCATGCAAGCCACCTTGTACGATCAAATTGAACGTAGACACCGACAAATAATTTGAATGACGATAAGTCGACACAAATGGTGCCTTTTATCTGCAAAATTGTTGCTGTGCTTAAATACAATTGGTGCACACACATATGCGGCATTACCATTCTTGACGAAGTACTGCGTATCTCTGAATGCTAAATCAACTCTCTTTTTTATAACTACCTTTTCCTTGTGCTGCGCTACGAGATTTTTGCATCCACTCTCTATCTGATTATTCCAAATATTTCAGCTTCTTGTTGCTGAAGTCTTTTTCAATGGAAAGCAAATCACAAAAACAATATGACAAGCAATACCTCAAGTGCATAATTAAGTTTAAACTGTCTCATTTCTACTTATTGTTAGATCTGTTATGCATAACTGTTTTTTCATAAATTAGTGTATGTCAAATTGGTTTGTGGGTGTGTCTGCACGTTTGCAGTCATCGAAATGAAATTACAATGATTTAAGAACAAATACTTACTACTCACTTTACTAGACTTATTATTTTCTCATAAAACCTGACCAAAATCTCCTTCATTAACCTCTTTGTTCTTATTGTCGGATTATCATTTATTCCAAATTTTTCTTTCAGTCTCATCAGATCCTAATCTCTATATTTAAAATCTACTACTTTAGGACTCCTTAATATCATGGATTTAGGAAGGCCATTTTTCATTTTATATGTGTGGCTGGAGAGAAAATTGAAAGGGATATCCATGTAAGTACCTTTCTCAAAATTATCTTTTCGAAACTAAGTCTATTTCACCTTAATGTTATATCCAAAAATGTTGTAGCTTCATTTTTCTCTTTTTATAATGTAATTTTAATTCTTCTAGCTGAATGGCTAACTCCGTAAATTACTCCAATGCATTATCCCCATGTTGTGAAATTAAAAACATATTATCTAGGAATCTTCTAGACACATTTGGCTTGAGAGGTACTTGTACCAACAGATTTTGTTCAAAATAATGCATTAAAGTATTAGCGATCGGGATTGATAATGGTTGTCGCATCTTCACACCTTGATATTTTTTATAAAACCCTTTCCTGACAATAAAGTAGATAGAGGAAATAAAAATATTTAACATTTCAATTATGTATCTAAACGTCATTTTACAAACTTCTATTATCTCCACGGACTCTGTTGGTCAGCGTTTTAAATGCAAGTATGTATTAGGTGTTGCGAACCTAGTAACAATTTAGTTCAGTTGTAACCAGAAGGATAAACCAAAGACAGCATGAACGGAAAGTATAATCTCAGACACATTCGTTTCATGCTTACTGGCTACTCATCACTAGCAGCCGGTATTACGCCCTTTAACCATAATATATTTGGTAGAAGAATGTGGAATAATAGGACGGTACAATCTCCTAGACGAATGTGTAAACCTGTAATAGTGAAGCTAACATAATCTAAAGTCAACCACAATGCGACTTCAATGCTAACTCACACTATATAATATATATACCGAGTCTGTAAGGGATACTAACACTATGGCTATTGTGTTAGTAACCGATACAACATTATTGTACAAAAGGTACATGGTACTAACAATATGGTTACCGAGTCGGTACATGATACCAACCTGATGGATATAAATTTATGCTAAAGTTCACCCAAATTGAGAATTACAATAATTTCCGAACACCTGTTACTCCAGTTAAACCATACACTCTGGCCTTCATCGATATCAGTTATCACATTTCGCGGTAAGCATGACAACATTCAATTCAATATATTACAGTTAAATACTGTTTGTTGCGAAGAACTAATATATATGCAAGTATGTATTAGGTTTGCGAACCTATGTAACAATTTAGTTCAGTTGTGACCAGAGGATAAACCAAAGACAGCATAAACGGAAAGTATAATCTCATACACATTCGTTTCATGCTGACAGGCGACTCATCCAGTAGGAGCCGGTATTTACGCCCTTTCAACCACTATATATTTGGTTGAAGAATGTGCCAGATAATAGGACGGTACAATCTCCTAGACGAATGTGTAAACCTGCAATAGTGAAGCTAACATCATCTAAAGTCAACCACAATGCGACTTCAACGCTAACTCACACTCTATTATATATATACCGAGTCTTTAAATGATACTAACACTATGGCTATTGTGTTAGTAACCGATACCAACATTATTTTACCAAAAAGGTACATGGTACTAACACTATGGTTACCGAGTCGGTACATGATACGAACCTGATGGATATCAATTTATGCTATAGTTCACCGAAATTGAGAATTAAAACAATTTCTGAACACCTGTTACTCCAGTAAATCCATACAGTCTGGATTTGATCGATATCAGTTATCACATTTCGCGGTAAGCATGACATAATTCAATTCAATATATTACAGTTAAATTCTGTTTGTTGCGAAGAACTAATATATATGCCAGTATGTATTAGGTGTTGCGAACCTAGTAAAAATTAGGTTCAGTTGTGACCAGAAGGATAAACAAAAGGCAGCATGAATGATATCCATCAGGTTGGTAACATGTACCGACTCGGTAACCGTAGTGTTGGTACGATTTACCTTTTCGTACAATAATGTTGGTATCGGTTACTAACACAATAGTCATAGTGTTAGTATCCTTTACAGACTCGGTATATATATTATATAGTGTGAGTTAGCGTTGAAGTCGCATTGCCGGTGACTTTAGATGATGTTAGCTTCACTATTGCAGGTTTACACATTCGTCTAGGAGATTGTACCGTCCTATTATGCCACATTCTTTGACCAAATATATAGTGGTTAAAGGGCGTAATACCGGCTCCTACTGATGAGTCGCCAGTAAGCACGAAACGAATGTGCATGAGATTATACTTTCCGTTCATGCTGCTTTTGGTTTATCCTTCTGGTCACAACTGAACTAATTTGTTACTAGGTTCCAACACCTACTACATACTTGCATATATATTAGCTCTTCGCAACAAACAGTATTTAACTGTAATATATTGAATTGAATGATGTCATGCTTACCGCGAAATGTGATAAATGATATTGATCAAGGCCAGAGTGTACGGATTTACTGGAGTAACAGGTGTTCTGATATTGTTGTAATTCACCATTTCGGTGAACTTTAGCATAAACTGATACCCAGCAATTTGGTATCATGTACCGACTCGGAAACCATATTGTTACTACCATGTATCTTTTCGGTACATAAATATTGGTATCGGTTACTAACACAATAGCCATAAAGTTAGTATCCTTTACAGACTCGATATATATATTATATAGTGTGAGTAAACATTGTACTCGCATTGTCGTAGACTCTATATGATGTTAGCTTCTCTATTGCAGGTTTTCACATTCATCTAGGAGATTGTACCGTCATATTATTCCACATTCTTCGACCAAATGTATAGTGTTAAAGGGCGTAATAACGGTTCCTACTGATGAGTCGCCAGTAAGCACGAAATGAATGTGCATGAGATTATACTTTCAGTTCATGCTGCCTTTGGGTTATCCTTCTGGTCACAAATGAATTAATTTGTTACTAGGTTTGCAACACTTAATACATACTTGCATATATATTAGTTCTTCTTCTCAACAAACAGTTTTTAACAGCGTTTTAAATATTCTAATGCCGCTTACACCGAGCTGTTAGTATATATCGATTCAACATCCAGATAATCACTCTCAATCAAATTGTATTTAATAAAAATATCAATAACGTGATGTGTTCTTTAATGTATTATCTCAAACGTATGATATTTTCTAATTCTCTTGCGCAGAAATTTATAAAATTTAAAAGTTAGTGAATTTTGAACAATTACAATTATTCCAATTGGACTAACATGAATCTTGACTAAAACATATACTATCGGAGGGGTTGTTTCACGTTCTTTTGATGTGTTTCCAAGTTCTGGCTCAAATTTCTTTGACTCAATCAATTTATTTATTCCAGTCTTAAGTTCATCTTGCAATTTAATCGTCGGGTCTTTATTTATATTCCAGAATACACGACATTTTATTAGGGATCATAGAGTTTATCATTAAATTCCTACTCGTTTATTTATATCGTTGCACCACTATTATCCGAATCATGACATGTTACCATGTAGGATAATAACACGGTTCTGAAGCATTTCAATTCATAATTCAGCTTGCGTCTTTCTTCTTTGTGCAATAATACCACTTTGGCCACGTTCAATTCTAAATTAGTTTTATCTTCATCTGGAAGCATCTGGGCAATCTTTACAGTATCTGTAATAATCTCCTTCGTAGGCCTGTAATCAATAGGATTAAGTTCAAGGTTAAGAATTTGTTTCTGGTTATTAAAAACACGATTAGGCCTACTGGAATCAATTTTATTGTTCCTCTAGGGTCAACAAATTTGCAAGATTAATAGTTCCCTATCGTCCCGAAGTAAAATTTTTAATTTCTTTATTCCTGTCCTAATCGGTTAACTCTATTTTATTGTATTTAACCAGTCGTCGAACAACATAACAAGACTACCGTTGGCCGCAATAGTTTTGTTATGTTGTTCGACAACTGGTTAAATAAAAAGGGATTGGTGCTTACTTCAAGCTCGCAAACTTGATTCAATAAATTGTTACCACCACCCGCGCAAACAATTATTGTTAAACTCTATTTTATATTTAAAGCTATCATGTATAATTTCGAAAGTATTATAGATCTCAATTGATTAAAAAATCAAATTGACCAATCAAAAATTGACTTATTGAATCAAATTTGAAAGAATGCCAATAAGAGTTCAGGAAGAAATTATACTGTCAGTTAACGAGCTATTGAATGCGTGGTTCAATAAAGATCGAACGTAAATAAATCAAACAAATTATACAGTTAGTGAATGAGTTAATGATAAGAAGACATAAAGAGAAACAAAGGATTTAAACAACATGTGAATGAGCATTTGATGTCAAATTTAAAAGTAAATGAGAATGAATACTAAACGAATAACAAAACCAACGACTGAGATTTTAAATTCGAGTTTGAAAGAAGGAATGAGGAAAAAGAAAACGAAGTTCTCTTTGAATAGGCTTCTTTTATTCATTTATATAAATAAACGAACATTGGTTGCGTGGACGGTGATAAAAATTACTTTCAATCAGGGTTGCGATATTGATATGTACACCTGACCCATTATTTGCATACATTTTTCAGTATAAACGAAGTATTGCATGGTGTTTAAAAGAAACATGTTGCGCGACAGGAAATAAACAATTTACCTGATTTTCGGATTGCGTACCGAAATATTTGAATCCACTGTCATCATGAATATATGCAAAAATCATGATGACAGTGGATTCAAATATTTCGGTACGCAATCCGAAAATCAGGTATATTTCATAGTGTATTGCAGTGTGTCCAGTAGACCATTTGGTTTTTATTGGGAACTCATCACGTACTGTCCAGAATTTGCCGCAGTAAGGGCCTGACCCTGGGCAAGTCTGCTTCGGAATCTCGTGCGCTAACGAGTAAGCCACCATGCCGCACACTATACACAGTTTTCAAATGTATACTAACTAATGTTTCTTGATTAGCCTTTGCTTTATGTAGAGCTTATATAGCATCCCTTTAGCTCTAAAGATCCAACAAACTATCCCAAATTTGTGATTTTAGAGAAATACCATTTTATTTGAGGAAGTGGTATTGATATGAACATTTATGTAATTAAACGAACATTGGTTATGCTGGCGGCGATAAAAATTACATATAAGCAAGGTTACGATCTTGATATAAACACCTGACCCATTGTTTTTACAAATTTGTCAGTATAAACTGTGCCTAGGTTCGAGCCCTGACGGTGGAAAATTCTGGACAGTACGTGATGAGTTCCCAATAAGGACAAAACCGGTCTATTGGATTAATTGCATTTTCTAAGCTATGCAGTACATAGTTTATACTGATAAATGTATTTAAATAAAGGGTCAGGTGTTTATGTCAAGATCGCAACCTTGTTTAAAAGTGATTGTTTTCACCGCTCACGCAAACAATGTTCATTTTGAACTCAAAGCACAAAATTATGGTATTACCTGATTCTAAATTGAGCAGGAAAATTAGAATAATAGCAGCTAAATACAATATTAAAACAGTTTTAAGACAATCGCTTACTATAGGCAATAAACTACCTAACCAAAAAGAAAGAGTAGAACCCCTCGAGACATCAGGAGTATATGCGATACCTTGCAAAGAATGTAATCTCGGGTATATAGGCGAAACCATGCGACCTATAAAGGTTCGTAGAGGTGAACATAAGACAGCCTGCAAATATGGACACATTCAAAGATCAGACCTAGCTAGGCATTCGAAGGAAACGAGTCATGAAATAGACTGGGAAGGATGTAAACGCATCGCGTTATGCAACCGCAACAGATTAACTAGACTAATTAGAGAGTCAATTGAAATAAAATCGGGAAAAGGTGTAATGAATGTAACATCGGTAGAAAAATCATTGGGCCCAATATTTAATGAAGCATTTTCTATGGTCAAAAAACGTGAGGCTGCGGAACATGAATTAAGTGGGAACCTAAGTAAAAACCTCGCTTTATAGAAAACTGGTTGCGAAGGATCTGTACCAATATCAATTTCCTATATACTTATTTTTCTCAATAAAAATGTTCCAAAAGACGGTATACCGATTTAGCAAGGGTTAGTAGATAGAACATTAGATAAGACACATTTGACTTACATTGTCGCTTATATTTTCTATATTTATGTAAGGTAGGAATATCTTAATAAATGTATAATACGTTAGTCATAGAGAAGATATTCATGGTTAATAGCTACCATGTATCCTTTTAAGAGGAAACCAAAATGTGATAGATAGACGGATATATAGATAGGCCTATGGGTAGATTGATAGGTTTATTCTATACACATAATATATATATATATATATATATATATATATATGACTCACACTGTTGCTTATATTTATATATATATGTTTTTATACATATTTATATGTATTTTATATATTTATATAAGGTGTGAATAAATAAATATACAATTTGATTAATTGGTAAATAAAAAAAACAGTAAAAAAAGAATAAAATAATAATTTGAAATATGCAAACGTATATATATATATATATATATATATATATATATGTAGGATTAGGGATGTTGGTCTCATACTGTTGCTTATATTCATATATATGTTTTTATACATATTGACATGTATTTTATATATTGATATAAGGTGTGACTAACGTAATAAATAAATATATAATAAGAATAGAAATTATTCATATTTAATAATTATCAATGGTCCTTTTTCTCTCTCTCTCTTATATTATATATATATATATATATATATATATATATAAAGGTTTTACGATATTATATTTAGATATATATGTATATAGATATAATGAATTATTTTAGTCATATGAGCAAATATTCTTATGCAATTATTTCCAATAGTTGATTAACTTCGCAATGTGCTTACGATTAGTTTTTTGAAAAACGTTAGTTGTCCAGGCTATCTCTATCTTTCTCTCTTTAATCGTTCACCTAAGCGTCGATATAACATTCACTCTCCATCCATCTACGTTACTTGCTGCTCCATATTTGAACTAATTTGTTGCTATGTGCGCAATACCTCACACACCATTGTATACATTAGAGTTCCCGGCTTTAAATAAAATACAGTATATGATAGTCAAGGTTTTAGTTTTAGCATTTTTAAATTTTGATTACCGTGACATAGTAGCAATACAGTTATAACAAATAACAAAAGGTTCGATACTGTCTCTCTCCCCTAAAATATTCTGCATACGAGATGAGATGATGTATAGGTGAGGTAATGATTGGTCTGCTAATTATAAAAAGTTATATATTGAGTTTAGTTACTGAGACAAATTCTATGATTAAAATAGTGTTGAGTCAAATATATATAAATAGAATGGTTTTGGAACGAGGTTACCACATTTGCTTAAATCTGCTATTGTGATCAGTGTTGTGTTGCCTGATGATGGTGCTGGAAAGTAGGCACCGAAACGTCGCCAGTAAACAAAGATGTGATAGTACCGCATTTCCAATGTTCATTTTATTACATAAATATACATTTCCCCACGTAACGTGTTATTTGTTCGATAATGACTGATTGTGAATGGTTAGTTAGAACTGAACGATAAATTAATATGTCAATGAATGCACATTTGAAAGAATAAATTAAGAAATAAAGAAATTTGTTTATCATTCGATGAATCAGGTAAAAAATTTGTATTTGAATGAAAGACGTAATTAATTTAAAAAATTGAACTATCAATAAAATGGTGATGGATGAATATTTGAAAGAGAGATCGAAGGAATCATCATCATCATCATCATCATCATCATCATCATCATCATCATCATCATCATCATCATCATCATCATCATCATCATCACCATCATCATCATCATCATCATCATCATCTTCATCATCATCATCATCATTATCATCATCATCATCCTCATCATCATCATCATCACCATCATCACCATCATCATCACCATCATCATCATCATCATCATCACCATCATCATCATCACCATCATCATCATAATCATCATCATCATGCACAGCCATACAAAAGCCAAAAGTAACTAATTTTTCACTGCCACATAACCACAAGAAGCGAATATATATACATATATGTATATATATGTATATATATATATATATATATATATATATATATATATATATATATATATATTTGTGAATGCATATTTGGAGGGAAGACATAGGGACTAAATACGGGATCTATACATTCAAAGAATGAGCGATTGATTGCCGTTTTGAAAACCAGTCACATTCATTAAACCGAGAAAAATTAATGTCATTTAATGCGCTAATGAATACATGTTTCCGAGGGAGACAGGTTGGTTAAACATAAGAAGTAAACGATCAATATTTGAGCTAATGTAATTACCTGATCCGCGTTTCGACTAACGCACTTGTTCTTTTTCCAGTAGTTCTCTTTCTTTACCAAAATATTTCGGCTGCCTTTATCGGCAGCCTTCTTCAGTTGGTCCATCTTCACCAGTTTAAACTAATGAAGCAAGCGCGGTATTTTCTCTGGCTATAATATTTATACTTCAGACTGACCTTTCACTAGATACTCGCGAGTAACATGTTTGTCAGTGCATTTCCGTAACTGTTATTTTCTTCCACTAGATAATTTTGGTCCCAATAGCAAATTTAATCAAACTGCGTACAATCCTATCAAATCACAAAAGCCTGACCAAATAACATCGCATAATACGGAATCTGATTCATTTTGTTCATAAAAAATAAAATCCAATCTCACACTTCAAATAAAATTATAAATCATTATTCAGCATTACATTAGATCAAATGTCAATAAAATATAATACACATTTCAATCCATATTTAAATGAAATGCATCATTCCATATCTTTATATATAAAAATTCGTTAAATCATATAATTCATCCATTAATATCGCATATAACAATATCAAGTCAAATAATATAGCTTTACATATAGTCGAGTAGTCAAATTGTTAATCAATTCAAATGACATTTCAACATTTCATTTAAAATCACACAAAATTAACTTCGAACAGATCAAGTCAGTTCAGATCAGTTTTTATTAAATCGCATCCTGTAAAATCAACTAATACAATATTATATCAACACAAATGATATCTGCGACCTTTACTGCAAATCCCATAACTGCAGAATATAGCACGTATCAAATTGAAAAAATCAATGAGATTACATTAAAACACATCATAGTATATTAAACAACACAACATCAAGCAAAATTACACCACATTCAAATGCATGACGTCATAAGTATAAAAAAGTTGAAGCCACATTAATCCAGATATTAACGCATGGAAACACTTTGAAATAGAGCAAATACAAGCACCGCATCTCACTTTGAACTACATGACCATAAATTATATCAAATTGAATCTTTTCACGGTGCATCATAATACAGTGCATAAAATTAAATTATATCAAAACTACCAGTATTAAATCTCATAATTTCAAATTGCATCGCAACGAATCTCATTAAAAATGCAAAAATAATAGTACACTAAATAAAATACAAAATGCATCGCACCGTATAACATCACAATTTAACTTTTCACATCACATCAAGTAATTTTATAAAACAGTACTCGGCATTAAATTTTATTTTTGCGAAACATTAACGCAAGAATTTTATCGAATTTATTGGGTAGGTTCGATAATAAGTTAATCTTTTTCTAAAAAAATTGGAGATATATGGAATAATTGAATATGATTAAATTATGAATTTCTACGTTTTGAGGATTTTTAATACTTGTATACAATGTCAGATAAATGAATTACGATAAATTATATTAAAATAATTTTATTTGAAACAATTGTGCATTATTTCATTTAATTTCATTATAGTGCATTTAAAAGAATTTAATTTGGAGGATTGAATTGAACAAAAATTATTTTAATTAAATGGTTAATGAATAAATAGAACGAGTGCAGAAAATTCAGGTTTAGCTACGTTTGGCTCTTCATTTCTCGAACACACTCTTATTTGTTCTCTGTTTTAGTTCATTTCATTCTAAAAACATTAATTTTATGTATTTAACTTTTTATCAGTGATTTGACATATGTAACATCCTATAATTTTTAACAATCTATATCTTCTGCTTTTTGAAGCCCTTTATCATTTTTTATGAATTTCCGTTGAGTATGCCATTTAGGATATATTTTCCAATTTGTCCATTTGATATAAATAGCAAATGGTTTTTTTAAAATTTATGTTAAACATACTTCATAGTTCAAAATGCGTAATAAGCCATAAAGATAAAAGTGGATTTTTTCAGCTATATGAATTAATTAAACCGTAATGGATTGCGCGGGTAGTGGTACCAATTCTTTAAACCAAGTATGCGGGCTTGAAGTAAACACCAATGCTATTATATTTAACCAGTCGGCGAACAGCATAGCAAAATTACTTACTTAATTACTTATCTTAAGTGCATTTCTTAGCTTTGCACCGCGTGGGAACAATACGAAAAAGGGAATGAATACATAAGCATTCTATATCAATTTTGTGGTTTTCTTTTAAATTTACCAGGATCATGTCATCTAAAACTATTAATGGCCGAGTTTATCAATTTACACTTTTCGGCTTCTCCAAAATAAAACAACTGCTATAAACGAATTTTCATTTTAATTTAAACGTTGCTATGTAGGTAATACAGAGGTCTTGTGACGGTGCATTAACTACTCTGATAAAAATTAATTAAAACATAATTATTAATACGAAGAATCTTCGTGTGCTTGAGCTTTCTTTTTGGGTAAACCAGTGCTGAATTCTCGTAGTAAAATTCGGAATTCGTCAGCAGAGATGATTCTTTGTTGAGATATATGTAACTCTGTTTTACCTTTTAACGATTATGGAATAAAAGTTATTCCTGTCACCGCGCTACCGCATATTAAGTTAGCAGTTACTATAAGGAAATCGGGAGTGTTGCACATTTAAACTTGATCTAAGTACTAACCCCACATGTTAACCTGATGTATCACATTGAAATTTTACTACATGTCTCTCGCACTGACTCAGTTCATTTGGCCTGTGCCATTCTCAGATCAGGCAAAATGTATTTCAAACGGGAACAAACCACAGTTTACAATGATTTCGAAATATTGACAAGCTAGCTATAGCTTTCAATCTTTGCTGGTTCGTGTTATGGGTTTCTGAATATGTTGCCAGGTTCAAAGAATCATCTACATAGATATTTTTCGAGTTTCATCACATTAATATTTGAGACGTGCTGTTTGGACGAATTTATTATGTTGGCTTTATGAACGATAAACATCCAGTTTAGACATAGGTATGCGAAATATGGTTAAATAACTATCTGTTGATTACCTGTTTTGCGAACAAAGCAGGAATGAAAAAACAGTACGTTTATCCAAAGAGAAGCATTGCAAAATGTCTAGAAAACTTTCAGTGGCGAAATCAATGTATTTGCGTATTAGTAGACACAGTAATAGAAATGATGAATTTTCATCTTACTTGATAATATTAATAATTTCATGCATTTATTTGACGAAACTCATCATCATCATCATCATCATCATCATCATCATCATCATCATTATTATTATCATCGCCACCACAAACATCATCAAAATCATCATCATTATCATCGTCGTCATCATCATCATCACAATCATCATTATTATTAATAATATTACTATTAATAGTTTTTTCATTATTCATTTTATTATTAATATTATTAATATTTATTTAATATTGCTATTAGCGGTAAAGTGTTACACATGTGGAGATTGTCAAGACATCGGTTTGGAAAATGACGGTTGTGAAGCCTGCATGGTATGTAATGTTTACGCAAATTTATACGTCGTTCTCGATCATTTAAGAGAAAATATTTTCCGGTTGATAGTTTCTTTTTCAGAATTAATCTATGCAAAGATTAAAAATATACCATTTATGCTCAAACCTGAGCAAAATTGATTTAAAAAAATGTATAATAAATAATGTTGTTCATATCTAAATCTATGCCATATTTCAAATCCACATGATATATATATATATATATATATATATATATATATATATATATATATATATATATATATATATATATATATATACTTATTTGCGTAGTATTAAGTTTATACTGAACACGCGCATTTCAACACACACACACATTTTCACACGTGCACATTTACGCATAGCCTTCGTCAGTAATTTATCACAGCAATCGTTTTTCATACAAACATGGAAAAGTGTGCATTAGTTATAGAAGGTTTAGTAAACGACAGAGATGTAGGTATTGGTTAGATATTTAAATTGTAAAAGTTTCTTGATAGTCAATTTATAAAGAAATTTATCTACGATCTACAATCTTTTTATTTTTATAATTAAACGAACATTGGTTGCGCGGGCGGTAATAACAATTATCATAATCAAGGAAGTGATCATGATATAAGCACCTGATCTTTTAATTACTTACATAAGTCAGTACAAACTAAGAATTGTACAGTGTAGAAAAGGCAATTCGTCTAGTAGGCAGATTTCGTCCTTGTTAGGAACTCATCATGTGCTGGCCAGAATTTACCGCCGAAATTTATTAAGATTTATGAGATTTCATGGCAATTTTGCCACCCAATTTTCAATAAATTACAATGTATGTGAAACTACCATGGATACCGACGGCATATCTGATTTCCCATATCTTATATACAATCTTCTGACAGATTATTGTTTTTCAGATTGCTTTCGTGCTTTGATGTTGATCATGGAAATTTGAAACTTGTCCAAAAGTGGAAATGAAATTTTCTTTTACATAATGTGGGATTGGTTGCTTTCAAAGGGTTTGGTGTTTATTTCAAGCTTGTCAACTTGATTTAAGTTATTTCTTTCACCAACAAGGCAATACTTGGTTCTTAGAGTTGTAAATCCTGCATACACGTGGCGAGATTTATAAAAATGGGTTGCTAAACAATTCATAGAAAATGTGCAGCAGAATAATGATGTCAATTGTAATTTTTAAAAGACTACTAGGAGTTAGATCCGCATTACTGATTTCCTATGCCTTTAATAAATGTTGCTGCTAGATCCATGTACGTCTGTTTGATTATCGAAGGGCGAAATTCATCATGAAGTCTGGTTTACAGTAATTATCCCACGTTGTGTGATTGTTTAGTTACAAAAGTATTGGTTCTTATCTGAAGCTCGAAAACTTGATTTAGGTTATATTTCATCACCACTTGCGAAAACATGAAATACTTTATAGTCTATCTTGCATACATGTGGGAAAATTTGTGCCAATGTTATGCTCAGTACTTCAAAGTAATTGTGTAGTCGATATTCGCGATCACGTGAAAGACTACTAGGTTTGAGAGAGGCATACCTGATTTCCAAAAACTTATTTTCCCATCACGGTTTATTCACGTTGATCAGTATGATATCTAGTTCTAATGAGGCCGATGGATAATCAAAATAAATAAGCACGTGCGACTGACGATTGTATGAGATAATTCAAATTTCCTAAAATAAATTAGCCTTATTATACAGCCAGAACGACGTTTTTAAGCATGAAATTAAACGAAGACGAACAGTGAAATATAACTTAACTATGATTAAGCTGTAACTATGCAAAATAACTCCATCAAATAAAACGTCAGAGTAAAGTATCATAGCCAAGTATTGGGTGGGAAATTTCAAAATCTGGCGTTTATTTTTTTATTTTATATAACTAAAAAAGTTATAACCAATCAAATCTGCCGAAATTAATTGTTTTCTTAGGTTTACTTTGGTGATGCTTCTTGCGCAGTGCTGTCATCTATGAATTTTATTCAGCAATTTGCTTTTGCGGAATGATTAATAGCACATTTAGTAAGGCGTAATCTTAAATTATTTACATTTACAAGTGCACAGATAGAGCTTGGCAGTGATTGGCGAGTTCTAGCTTGTCCCGTCACACTAACGCCATGCACAAATATTTTTTCTGGAAATGAATATCTTGCAAAATTTCAGGAATTCATTTCTAGTCCTCCTTCAGAGTTGACAAGATATTCACATAAAAAGCAACTTTTGGCAAGTGTGATTTCCTCATTCAAGACAGATTTATTTATATTTATTTTATTTCCCAAAGTATATTTTGTTCTGTTGAAATATCCACACTTAATATCTATTCTCTTAAATACACATTAATAGACAAAACTTCACACACGCCTACATACATACACACACGCACTCACACACACAGACTCACACACACATAAACGACAACCTATACACAAATATGTGCTCGGTATTCTAAACTGTCATTTTTTTGAAAAAGTATAAGCCAACGACAAGAATTTGCATACACGCCTATCCGTGATGTCTGGATTTTAAAAATTACTTTTCCGAATGCGAATGAGAACAAAATTATCATTATAATTATACTGCATAAATCATCAATTCCCAGTTTACCTAATCCGATCATATGAACAATAAGTTATAGAGAGAGAGAGAGTGAGGCTGGTAAATCTGTTGAAATAATATAGTATTACGGAAAAGAGCAAATATGGAGCTTACAATAACGAATGGTATATACAAAAATGCACATTTATTTATATTCGTATCTTGAATAAACGTAATTTTTTATTTACATACCTCTGTTTTATAACGTGTTTAATTGAAAATTTATTGAATCAAACATATTTTTCTTTACGTAATGAAATTAACAGATTAAACACTATTACACGCAGGGACAGCTAGACGGTTTAGATAAAGACTGCGTAGCAACATGCACTGAGAGTGCAGATCTGCAAAATGGAACAGGCTCCATCACACAGTGCTGTTATACTGATCTCTGCAGCTCAGCGCATGGCAATATTGCTAGTCCTCTGATCATCATGCTCGGAATTGCATTCTCGCTCATTCTAGCGAATTCACTTAGAAACAACTGTTAGAATAATATGTCTTATGCAGACCTACACGTCAATATTTATGTGTGATTTTTATTTTCACTTTAATAAATAAAACAGGATTAAATTGAAAAGAATTATATTCTAATATTAATACATATGAGTAAATTAATTATTCATTTTTAGGTTTCATTTTACACAGATTAATGCTAATCCTTCAATTTTAGATTTATCGCGTGATTGTTCGTTTTCACTTTAATAAATAAACCAGGATTAAATTGACAAAAAATTATTTCCAGTATTAATACACATGAGTAAATTAATTATTCACTTTTACGTTTCATTTTCCACAGATTAATGCTAATCATTTAATTTTCAATAAAGGCTGTTATAAAAAAAGATTCGTGCTTTATATTTTTCCTTAACGACCGTCAATTATGCTAGCATCCGTGGCAATAAACGAAATAAATAAAACGGATGTGAAAAATATTTAAATGAACCGCTTGAAATCATTAATTATGCTGCGCTTTGTCGACGTAAATTTTTCAACTAAAATGTGCCAAAGGAAAATTATTTCATTAGCTTTTCTATAGGCCATTTTTATGGTATTGTTGTGTTTGCGTGGCATTTTAAGATTCCGTACTTCGAATGAAAAGTTCCATCAACAAACGTGTGTTATGTAATCTTCTTTACTTAAAAAATATTAAAAATACTACATTTGTGTTAATATTACTAAATGTGAGATGCAGTTATTAAACGAGTATTCGTGATGATTCACCATGGATATGCAAAAACAAAAAGCTAAAATAGTAAATTATATATTATCTAAAAAGGAAAATCTGAAAAATTTAAAATTGCGTCAAATTTAGAAATAAAAGTACAGAGAGTCTACAACGTCACCTTTCTTATACAGTGAGTATGCAACACACCTCACTGGAGCAAAATTAAAGTGAAGATTTATGGGAGTATTATTGACCGCTCTTGCACCAGGATAATAAAACAATTCGAAAAACGCACAAAACTCCATTTACAATTGAAAATTCGGTTTTCCAGATGCCATCGTTGTTTCAAATATTGCTCTGTGCGATAAATAACGTGTAGACTCTTAACAGTTTTGTTTTAACTACAAATATTTCCTTAGACTTCAAATCAGTTGAGCCGACATTGTTATCGCATTCGACAAATGAAACAAACAGTCAGCCCCGATGTTTCTGTTAAATCTATAAATCATGACGACACTGAAATCGCTAATGATTTTAAAATTATAAAAATAATAACAGGTAATATTAATGATGGTAAAAATAATTAAATTAATAATAATAATAAAAATATTATTATTATTATTGTTATTATTATTATTATTACTACTACTATTATTATTATTACGATAGCAATAAGATACCAAAAAGGAAAAATAACATTAAAAATATCGTTACATTATTATTAATATTAATTGTTATTAATAATAATAGTAATTATCGTAATAATAATAATAGTGATTGTGAATAACAAAAAGAAAAAATAATAGTAATAATGATATTAATTATATTATATTATTTTTATTAATTAAAATTCATATTATTATTTTTAATTTCAAAATATAAAATACTAAAATTTATCTGGTACTTGCTATTATGTAGAAACTCACAAATACGTAAAATTTATATTGAATATTTTTAAGTAATATGTGAAGAAATTTTATAAACTGTCGTTTACTGCACAAGAAATTTCCAGCGTATACAATTGAGGTACACTTCACAGTGAAAAATTTTAGTTTACCGTATGATTATTTTGACGTTTTAGGGAATTAAGAAAACTTATAATATAGGAAAAGTAATTGTAATATTAACGTGCCAAATAAATGCTTATTTCTTCGAATTTTTCCCACAGGTTTAGACATGGACGGTAATCATTTAATGTAAATTTATTTTATTTTGAATTAAATTTTGATTTACGAAATATTCACGCAAAAGAAGTATAATCATCTTCTAACTAAATAGCAATCCGTAATTATAGGATGAAGAAAAGCTAAAATTATTACGAATAACAAATTAATTGATTCCTTTTGATAACGAAATTAAGTTATTCAAAAAGATGTTCCTAATGCTCTGCTCTCAGTAATAGTGATTCTGCCCGCATAAGAACTGACATATTTTGCTGGTTCCATGGTTTTATTCGGCAATCATAATTTTTTCATCAGGTACCAATTCGACAGCCATAGTTTTGGTACACCTTACGGCTC
This sequence comes from Eudiplozoon nipponicum, assembly GCA_029291075.1. Lineage (NCBI taxonomy): Eukaryota > Metazoa > Platyhelminthes > Monogenea > Mazocraeidea > Diplozoidae > Eudiplozoon > Eudiplozoon nipponicum. The sequence goes on from JAQBSW010004213.1 coordinate 41,538, forward strand.
GGTATAGATATATATATATATATATATATATATATATATATATATATATAATATAAGGAGTTGGCTTTTTAGTCGCTTTGTCGGAAACTTTATATGAAGGTTTACACATTCGTATAGGAGATTGTACAGTCCATCTGTCCTACATTCTTTACCCTAATGCAGAGTGGGTAAACGTTACAGAAAGAATGGCCCATGAGACAATTCATTCCGTTTATGCTGCTTGTGGTTTAATTTGTAACCAGGTGCGCAGCACTTAATGCACATGCGCATATATATTGGTTCTTTGCAAAAAACAGTATCTAAAGTTTATATGTTTAATTGAATGATGTCATGATTACCGCTAAATGTCATAACTGATATCGAACAAGGCCAGCAAGCAAAGATTTTCTGGAGTAACATATGTTCAGATGTAGTTGTAATTCTCAATTTTTGGTGGACTTAATAAAACCTTGAAATCCATTGTGTTTGTACTTGTACTGAATAAAAAGTCATAATGTTAATGTCATTTTCAGGTTCGATATAGTATATATATATATATATATATATATATATATATACATATATATATATATATATATAGCAATTTGGCTTTGAAGTCACTCTGTCGAAGGCTTTATATGATGTTAGCGTCACTGTTTTAGGTTTACTCATTCGGACTTTAATTGAAAAATTAAAGAAAAAATACATCAAAATAAAAATGGTTTAGTCTATATTACACAAAATGCATGATTCGAAAATCCAGATTTCTTCTTAACTGATCTACTTTGTTTATTAATGAAAAATTAATAACGCAAGATCACCTAATTTGAGTATACAATGAAAAATTTACTAAGCATTCTATTATAAAAAGAATTAATTATTACTTTGCGTTTTGGAATATTTTTTTAATTACTTAAATACAAATTGCACTAGAAATTAAAATATTCTGTAAAATCCAGATAGTTTGTTTTAAGTGTAGGTTAATGCAGAAAAGTATACTGTTCCATGGCATTTACGTTCACACCGAAATTTAATTAACATTTTGAAGGATCTTTGGTTTCATATTGCAGAAATCTGATTGCAAATACGAAGTTGTAAAATATGTGAGTTTTGATATTTCTACTTAGATTTTGCATTAGATTAATATCCGTGATTGAATTTAAAAGAATCTATTTTTCAACAACAACAGCATTTACATTAACAAAAACAACAAAAAACAAAAAAAATCACATAAATATTTCGAATAAATAACTTATTTTTAAAATGTCTATAAAGCTGTGCTAATAAGAGCGTATGCATTAAGTGACATAGAGATAATATATTATTAAATCTAAGGAATAAATATAATGAAGCATAAAAGTAAGATTCACGCAATTGAATGATAAACATTCTACAATATGTATATATCTATCTATGTATGAACAGAAAATAATTTAACTTCAGATCTGCGTATATTTTTTGCACATACAAATTGGTTAATATAGGAGACGTGTTTATATGTGGTCTTATATACTTCAATAAAAATGTTTGTTTTTATGTAAACAAAATTGCTAATTAAATACAGTCGTTAAGGAAATGAAGTTCGTACCATTAAACATTAATTAATTGCACGGGTGGTGGAAACAATTCTTTAAATGAAGGTTGCGAGCTTGGTGTTTACTTCAAGCTCGCAACATTGATTTAAAGAAATTAAGTTAATCCTTATTTGCCACTATGCTCTGCCAAAATCTTGCAATATTGACTATGCTGATAAGCTTAGTTCCATGAAATACTATGAGGAAACTTTGAGTGATGTTACCCATTTAGATAAAGCAAGATGTTTTCCAATCAGAATCAGCCTGGTCTCTCATTGAGATGTTTCTTTTATATGATTACGCTATTCAAATGTCTTCTACTTCCATCTATGGCTAAAGAGCCTCGGATTTCACTTTGTATATGTATATGCATGCAAATATATCTATCCTTGGATACTACATAAATAAAATAACCTGCAAAAACCAGCAAATTTTGTTCAAACTTATTTTAACCGACTTTCCCTTCCAATGTGAAAATCAAACTGGAGTTTAAGCTCCAGCAGATTTTCCTCCAGTTCCTCTGATGTAGCAAAAATGCTTCAGTCAGACTTAGGTAAAGTAACAGCCAAACAGCGGCGGTTGGTTAAGTTTATGCGTACGATTTTCGGTGGAGATATTTCTCAATAGAATATGAGGCGTCTACCGCAGGCACACATTGCAGTTAATAAAGGAAATATTCTTTTCTAACTAAATTATCCTACACCGATGTAATTTAAATCTGCGTTGCGATTTGACTTTGCTACTCCTAACAAAGGAATTTCTTTAAAAGTGTACAAGGATTGTACCGTCCTATTATTCCACATTCTTCTACCAAATATATAGTGGTTAAAGGGCGTAATACCGGCTCCTACTGATGAGTCGCCAGTAAGCACGAAACGAATGTGCATGAGATTATACTTTCCGTTCATGCTGCCTTTGGTTTATCCTTCTGGTCACAACTGAACTTATTTGTTACTAGGTTCGCAAAACCTAATACATACTTGCATATATATTAGTTCTTCGCAACAAAACAGTATTTAACTGTAATATATTGAATTGAATGATGTCATGCTTACCGCGAAATGTGATAACTGATAATCGATGAAGGCCAGAGTGTATGGTTTAACTGGAGTAACAGGTGTTCGGCAATTGTTGTAATTCTCAATTTGGGTGAACTTTAGCATAAATTTATATCCATCAGGTTGGTATCATGTACCGACTCAGAAACCATAGTGTTAGTATCCGGCACTCATCGATTTAAAAAAGTTATCAGATACTAACACAATAGCCATAGTGTAAGTATCCTTTACAGAATCGGTATATATACATTATATGGTGTGAGTTAGCATTGAAGTCGTATTGTCGTTGACTTTAGATTATGTTAGCTTCACTATTACAGGTTTACACATTCGTCTAGGAGATTGTACCATCCTATTATTCCACATTCTTCTACAAAATATATAGTGGTTAAAGGGCGTAATACCGGCTCCTACTGATGAGTCGCCATTAAGCACGAAACGAATGTGCATGAGATTATACTTTCCGTTCATGCTGCCTTTGGTTTATCCTTCTGGTCACAACTGAACTAATTTGTTACTAGGTTCGCAACACCTAATACATACTTGCATGTTGAATTTGAATTCATGCCATATTTAAACAAATTTAAAAAAAGTTTTACTCAAATATTTTATTAATAAATAAGATATACAAACATATTTTCTAACATTTATTATACAAGACATTGAATGCTATACCCCGCCACGCTGGCACAAATACGAAATTATGAATAGATAAAACTGGAAAACGTTGACTAGCTACACATTTTGTCTTCAACTTAATGGGAAGAAAATTGAACATTTTCGGCGGCGTTGGTTTGAAATCATACTATTCCATTCATTTGATTAATATTTACAATTGTCCATGTTGTCAAAACAGAAATAGACTGCATAAATATCCTGTAAGCTCGCAGCAAAATTAATGATAAACCTCAATCTACATCCGAGGTGTCTGATACTATCTCATTGCCCTTATTGGACAATTGCTTTGGGGCAATCATTAGAGCCAAACAAGGATTTGATTGTGTTTGATATAGACATTACTATATGCAATGAACACTTCTTACCATGTCCGAACTGAGCAGACAAATGAAGCATTTTATTGTGGCGTTTTCATTCTTCTTTACATAAACTGATTTCTAAACGTCCCGGCTGCAAGTAAATGCCGTACAATGTTACAAAATACTTAAAGACCGTAGATAGTGAGAAACAGTTACCGTAGGTGGCTATTATCAAAGCCGGAATTGGCGTTCTCCGGCATATACCGAGAAAGTTTTGTAGTGTTGCAGTGTCTATAAGTACCTCTAGACACCTGAGGACAGGTCTGGTTGATTGGCTGGTGTTCCTTCGTGTGGATGCATCGGGGTAAATAGAGTTGTCAAAATCAGAGAGGTGAGTTTCTGTGTGAAGGCTCCGAATTCTCTTGTTTAAGGTCTGCGGCAAACCCGTGGTGTTTGACAAACGTAGACGTCCGATTAATAGATAATCGATCACGCATAACTAGTTGTGCAGCGACAAATAGACTGATGTGACTGAGATCCAAGTCACTAGGTAACAAACCGTGATAAACTCAAGTCCAGTAATCCGTCTAGGCAAACTGTCAATTAATGAGAGCGACAGCCATCACGCGTAGCGCACAGGACGAAATGTCAAACGTGTGTGGTTATACATGGTAAATGCAGCGTGCTCATATTCTTGTGCAAGCGCAAAGTCGTACACCATTGGTTAACGGCAAACTTTGCTTGGTTTAATTGGTACCGCGTGAATGAAATTGAATTTTATTTATGCAATATGTCGGCGAATCCATATGAGCCTTTACATTTCTTTCCTCTCTGAATTAAAAAGAAACAATTTCTCTCGGCGAGGCCCGATAGGTAATGTAGGGTAGAGTTTTAACCCAGTTAAACAACTGGTTATTATTCTGCCCATAGATAATAAAAATTTACGTTAATGCTTGGCCGGTGCATTTTTATTGGTTGCTTTATCAATGATATGAAGTGGCCTGTAACACGATATGAATCAGATGACCACTAAGTGTTGCTACACGGAGCTTACTGCGAATGGCGATGGCGAAGGTGGTTGTAGCGAGACGTCTGGTCTTGAAAGTGCGTCTGCAATGAAGTTTTGTTCCTCTTTGACATGAAAGATGCCGAATTTCTATTTGCTCAGACGTGATATATGTATTTCTACACTTTCAAGTTACTTGGCAACAGTTGAAGTCGCCTTTCGAAGTATATGAAATATTAGTGCATGTTCTGTAAAAACAAAAAATCTGTTTCTGCCAATTATGCTGATAAAGTGGCGCTGAGCGTCGTAGATGGCGAGGAGTTCAGGACCAAAATTGTCGTATCTTGTTTCTACCTATTGCAGAGTACGCGATAAAAACTGATAGGCTTCCAAACTCGATCTCTTGTTCCAAAGTGGCTCTATTAGCAAAATCAGCAGCATCTTTAGAGAATAGAAAAGTTCGTTGGAAATCTGAATGCGTTAAAATTTTAGCATTTGCTAACGAGTTGATGGAGAGACGGAGTAATTCCTCGTCTTTAGGTGACCAAGAAATGATGGAGTTATTGCTAAGTACTTTTTGATTCCGCAGGTGCCTACACAATGGATAAAGTTGTCTTGATAGGCCGTGAATGAATGTGTGATAGTAGTTTATAACTCCGAAAATGTTCTGCAGCTTACTTACAGTCTTTTGTGACTTTATATTCTTAATAGAATTTGCCTTCGACGGCATAGGTTAATTACATTGTGGCGTAATATGATGCGCTAGGAAATCCACGGATGTTGTTGCAATTTGCGTCTTAACACAGTTGATCTTAATTCGTGGTTGTATAAGTGTGAGCAGAAATTTCGTAAATGCTTAACCTGAGATTCTAGGTCTGGACTGAAAACCATTATGTAATCGCGATATGAAATACAGTAAGCGGCGTCGTCAGGAAGTATGTTATATATGAATCTTTTAATAGTTTGTGTAGTGCACCTGAGACCAGAATGTATGTAGAAATATTCGAAAAAAGACCAAATGGAGGGATGTCCGAAAAACTGCTTCCACAGTTTGACACGAACGCAGAATAATGACTAAATCTGCTTCCACAAAATCAGAATGAAAATCTTCTTCCAAAGTTTGACAGGAATAAAAACAATTTTGAGCGATTTTGACTGAATAACTCTGACTACTCAATATCAGAAATAAATCTGCTTTCACAATTTGGCACAGTTTGTACGTAGGAGAGAATAGATTTGAACAACAGAAAAACCCTAAAATATCTGCTTCCCTGGTTATACACAACAAGGAAAATTACAAAAAGACCTTGACTAAGAAATATTCACAAACAGGATGAAGAACAGGATAATTTGGTGTGCTACCGTCTATTTAAATGTAATTCCCCTAGGATAATAATAAAAAAGAAAAGAAACACGCTTTATAATAATATTTCCAAAATATATGTGATATAAAAACAAATAAAAACCAGTATCCTGGCGCAGTCGCCAATTTGTAAAAGCCTCGGCTGCAAGTAAATACTGTGCGAAGTTACAAAATAGATAAAGGCCGTAGATAATGAAAAACAGCTACTGTGGGTGGTCGTTATCAGGGACGGAATTGGCAGTGTTGCAGTGTCAAGCAGTACTTCTAGACACCTGAGGGCAGGTCTGGTTGATTGGCTGGTGTTCCTTCGTGTGGATGCATCGGGATAAATAGAGTTGTCAAAATCAGAGAGGTGAGTTACTGTAGGAGGGCACCGAATTGTCTTGTTGAAAATCTGCGGCAAACCCGTGGTGTCTGGCAAACGTAGACGTCCGATTAATAGATATTCGATCAGGCATAAATAGTTGTGCAGCAACAAATAGACTGCGTGACTGAGATCCAAGTGACTAGGTGACACAGCGTGATAAACGCAAGTCCAGAAATCCATCTAGGCAAACAATAAAGTAAAGAGAGCAACAGCAATCACGCCTAGCGCACAGGAAGAAATATCAAGCGTGTGTAGTTATGCATGGTAAATGCACCGTGCTTATATAATTGTGCAAGCGCAAAGTCGGTGGCCATTGGATAACGGCAAATTTTGCTTGTTTTAATTGGTACCGCGTAAATGAAATTTGAATTTCATTTAGGCAATATGCCAATGAATTGATATGAACCGTTACAGATTTATTCCACGAATAAAATTTAATGGCAATTTAAATTAAAAATAGAAAAGCAGTAAACGAAAACTATTTGAATGTATTGATTATATATAAATAATGGAATGGTGCTTTATGAAAAATTTCTTTCTATTTCCATAAACAAATACATAATTATATATATATATATATGTGTGTGTGTGTGTGTCTATATATATATATATGTGTGTGTGTGTTCATATATATATATATATATATATATATATATATATATATATATATATATATATATATATATATATATGTATAAGCAATGCTTTTTAAACGAAAAGTTTCAGAATTGTCCTTTCAAATTTTGAATGTACAACAAATTAGTTCAGTTGTGACTAGAAGGATAAACCAAAGGCAGCATGGACGGAAAGTATAATCTCATGCACATTCGTTTCGTGCTTACTGGCGGCTCATCAGTTGGAGCCGGTATTACGCCCTTTAACCACTATATATTTGGGTGAAGAATGTGGGATAATAGGACGGTAAAATCTCCATGTCACTTAAAGTATACGCTCTTTTTAGCACAGCTTTATAGATATTTTAAAAATAAGTTATTTTTTCGAAATATTTATGTGAATATTTTTTTTGTTGTTTTTGTTAATGTAGATTCTGTTGTTGTTGAAAAAATAGATTCTTTTAAATTCAATCACGGATATTAATCTAATGCAAAATCTAAGTAGAAATATCAAAACTCACATATTTTACAATTTCGTATTATATGGAATCTTTCAAGTAAATCTGTTTAGTATTGATGAAAGTTTTTTAAATTCTCCTTTGACAATTAAACTAAAATGTATATTATTGACAATTTACAATGTAATATATATATATAAATGCAATGGGATTGGTGTTTACTTCAAGCTTGCAAAATTAGTTCAAAAACTTTGGCCACCACCAGCACAATCATTGATTTTTTAATACATAAGGAACAAATAGTGTGGGTATGATCATTTTTCTTTATATATAAAGTTAGTCAATTTTTCATATAGCATTTAAATGAAATTGAAGTTCAGACTAAAAACGGTTATAAAAACTCATTGTACCCTTCCTGTGTGCAAAAACAAAAAGAAATTTTATCAGATATAAAAACTTTTCTTTCTCATGGTCTTCTCAAATATCTACTCATGAACATATCTTTATATATAAATTGGAAAACAAAACAAGATAGAAATATGTGAACAAGAGAAGTGTGAAAAATAGAAACCAATCAAATTGCGTGCGTCACATCCAGTTCAAGCTCAATGCTTGTACGTGATTCTTCTGCTTACATAAATCCGGCTGCAAATTGTTTATCCATAAGGCTTCGTATGTGGCAAGCTCCCTTTTGTTTTTCATTTAGTAATTACTTTGAATGCTATGTCTGGAGAACATACGTGCGATGTTTCGATGATGTGTTGCGCAATATATATATGTAATTCTGTGTTACCTTTTAACGATTTTCGCAATACAAATTATCCCTGTCACCGCTCTATCTCACATTCAGTTAACAGTAATTATAAGGAAACTGGGGGTGGCGTACATTTAAAATTGGTCGAAATTATTGGTGATCTTGATCTAAGTAACAACCCCATATCTTGACCTGTCGTATCTCATCGAAATTTCACTACATGTCTCTCGCACTGACGCAATTTGTTTGGCCTGTGCCATTCTCTGATCACGCAAAATGTATATCATACGTGAACAAACCAGTTTTATTTGATTTCAGCATATTGACAATCTAGCTATAGCTTTCAGACATTACTGGTTCGTGTTATGCGTTTCTCAATATGTTGCCAGCTTCGCGGATTTGATGAAGTCAACTAAATAGATAATTTTCAGCCTTCATCACATTAAAACTTAGGGCGTGTAGTTTGGATGATATTGTTATGTTCGCTTTACGAATGACATACATCTAACTATAAATATGTGAAATACGATTAAATAGGTAAATTTCTGTAACAAAATATTTCGGCTGCCTTTCTCAGCAGGCTTCTTCAAATGTTCTATCCTCTCTTGTTTTACAGGTCGAACTAATGAAGCAAGCGCGTTATTTACTCAAGCCATATTATTTATACTTGATACATATGACACTCGATTATCTAGTGAATTATCAATTTGAAGTATAAATAATTTCGCCAGTGGAAATAATGCGCTTGATTTATTAATTTGATCTGTAAAACAAGTGAGGAATGAACAACTGAAGAAGGCAGCCGAAAAATGCTCTAGAAATATTTTGTTAAAGGACAAATATCACTGGAACAAATAATTGCGTTAGGCAAAACGCAGATCAGGTAATTTCAATTAATCCAGTTCCGCAAAAAATATTTGCACTTGCGTATTTATCTGCTGATTTACTTTTTACCGAAGAAATCAAGAACGAATATATTGTAAGTTTATAGCAAATTGTGTAGAAAACATTAAGCGGCGAAATTAATGTTTTTGCGTATTAAAATAAACAATAATAAAACTGATGGTATATTTAAATTAAATACTTCAATGTATGCGAGACTGCCAGAGGTAAGAGCCGCATATTTAAATCTGATTTCCATATTTATTCAATGCGGTTTGATTCTCGATAGTCGGTTTGCCGTCGTACTCTGATGATGATCATGGAAGGTCGAAACGCGACAGTGCGTTGCGACTGTCGTTAGTTTTGTTATCTTGTTCGACGACTGGTTAAATGCAATGGGATTGGTGTTTACTTCAAGCTCGCAAATTTGATTTAAAGAATAAGTACTTCATCATTGCAAAATTTACATCTCACTTGACAGGGTTTATAAAAGCATGCATTAATTTTACCATACTAATTATCATTATCATCATCATCATCATCATCACCATCATCATCATCATCATCATCATCATCATCATCATCATCATCATCATCTCCATCGTCATCGTCATCATCATCATCATCATCATCATCATCATCATCATCATCACCATCATCATCATCATCATCATAATCATAATCATCATCATCATCATCATCATCATCATCATTATCATCATCATCATCATCATCATCATCATCATAATCATCATCATTATCATCATCAGCAGCATCATCAATAACAACACCAACAACAACAACAATTATTATTATTATTATTATTATTATTATTATTATTATTATTATTATTATTGTTATTATTATTACTATTTTTATTATTATTATTATTATTATTATTATTATTATTATTATTATTATTATTATTCATTTTACTATTATTAATATAATAGTTACTATATTCCACATTATTGGTCATAATAATATTTTTACCATTGCTTTTAATATAGCGATAAAGTGTTACACATGCACCGAATGCCAAGACAACGGTGTGGAAGCTGACGGTTGTGACGTCTGTGGGGTATGTGATGTGTACACAAAATTATAAATCGTTATCAATCAATTAAATGAATATATCTACGGGCTGATTATTTCTTTTTATAATGAATGAATGAAAATATTTAAATATACTATTTATGCTCAAACCTGAACAATATTGACTTAGAAAAATGTATAATAAATAGATTTGATTATACCTAAATCTAAGCCAAACATCAAAACCATATATATATATATATATATATATATATATATATATATATATATATATTCGTATATATATATATATATACTAATTTGCGTGATAATGGTTTATACTGCACACGTGCAGTCCAACACACGCGTGCATTCGCGCATAGCCACATCAGTAGTTATTCACAGCAATTGTGAATCATGCAAACATGGAAACGAAAGTGTGCACTAATTATAGAAGAATTAGTATACGACAGAGATGTAGGTGTTGGTTATATATTCAAAGTATAAAGGCTTCTATGTGAGTCAATTTATAAGGCCATTTATCTACGGTCCACAATCTGTTTATTAATGTTGCACCACAACGTACTAAACTGCGATTTTATAAACTATGCAACCATGGAACTTTGCATTAAAATTTTTTTTTCCAAATTTCGAATTCAAATTAATTGTTATCAATTCTTCGTGAGGTGTTCGCCTGATTCGAAATAATTAATTATTCAAAATGAGATGATAGCAGGGGAATAGTAATCATGAAATTTTGATAGTGATATCAGAGAAAGTAAGATTTACGTTAAATTTATTTATTGTTAAATGTAATTAAACCTGTTCTCAGTTAGCATCAATTATTTTATGCGAGAAATAATTATGTGAGAATCATTATATATGAATAAAAATAATCGATAACAAAAGTAATTTAAGATACATTTACTTTATTCATTTATATTACTAAAGCACATATTGATGTCGCAATTAGAGATGAAAATTATTAAAAGTAATGAGAATGCGTGGCAACTGTATCACTCACTTTTTCAATCAATTACAATGTATATGAAACTACCATGGTTAACGACCGCATATCTGATTTCCCATATCTTATATACGATCTTCTGGCAGATTATTGCTTTTCAGTTTGCTTTCGTGCTTTGATGTTGATCATGGAAATTTGAAACTTGTCACAAAGTGTAAATGAAATTTTCTTTTTCCATAATGTGTGATTGGTTGCTTTCAAAGGGTTTGGTGTTTATTTCAAGCTTGTCAACTTGATTTAAGCTATTTCTATCACCACTAAGGAAATACTTGGTTGTTAGAGTTGTAAATCCTGCATACACGTGGCGAGATTTATACAAATGGATTGCTCAACACTTCATAGAAAATGTGCAGCAGAATAATGAAGTCAATTGTAATTTTTCAAAGATTACTAGGAGTTAGAGCCGCATGACTGATTTCCTATGCCTATAATAAATGTTGATGTTAGATACACGTTCGTCTGTTTGATTATCGAAGGGCGATATTCATCATGAAGTCTGGTTTACAGTAATTATCCCACGTTATGTGATTGCTTAGTTACAAAATTATTGGTTCTTATCTGAAGCTCGAAAAATTTATTTAGGTTATATTTCATCACCACTTGCGAAAACATGAAATACTTTATAGTCTATCTTGAATACATGTGGCAATAGTTGTGCCAATGTTATGCTCATTACTTTAGAGATATTGTGTAGTCGGCATTCTCGGTCGTGTGCAATGTATTCAAGATTATTAGGATTGAAAACCGCATATCTAATGTCCAAAACCTTATACGCTCATCCCTGTTTATCCTAGTTAGTCCATATTTCTATAATAAATCTTAATAACACTCTGCTAGAATTGCTTAATGGTGGTCTGAATACATCTATCTAAATTGAAAAATCACCAAAAAAATGAGATAATTACTGACGCTGTTAAAACAGAACAATTCCTCTCAGATAAGGATAAGTTTAGATTTGAATTAGACATGGCCGCGGTTGTGGTAACGTATGAAGAGGAAAAATATAAACCGAATTATTAAATAACAAGTCTCAGGAAAGAGCTAATAGCAGAAAAAGGAGGCGAGACGGTTCAGATGATTCAATTTGATTATAATGATAAAATGTTAGAAAAAATAGACAATATAGAGTTATATGCTAAAATTCATAAAGATTCTACGGATAAATATGTATTGAAGAGTTGGTGAGCAGTGCGAGTCTCATATGATGAATTTCCGCGAGTTGCGTTCGCTTGTTGTTGCTTTGCACTATCATTTTCACAAAGATCCAATTGATCACCATTTTCTAGTATCTATCTGTTTTGTATTCGATCAGGCTCTGTGCTTATTCGTTCCTTTCTTCCGAAGGCTTCAACATCGTTCATACTTAACATTGGAAATGTGGTGTTAAACAACCTTTTATTTCTCGCTAAATTTCAGTGCACTCTATCCAGCACCATCATCATCCTTCTTTATCAGACAATTATCAAATTTATTTTACGATTAATTTTTTTATTCTTGTTTTAACATTATAACATATTAAATCACTTCATCCATGTCGTAATTGTTCACAGTATCTTGCCACCTTACTCATTGGGATGCCACTCGTAACTAATTCATTTAATAAATAAGTTTAAAAATATATCTTCCGTGTCCAATTAGGAAATGAAATTTATCATTTTAGTTTCACTTGAATGACTGATACATGTGTCGATAATTATATGTAACAAATTATTTCTCAGTCTCACACTTACTTTTTTTTACTTTACTGCGGCTGAGTCCTTTTGGAACATAAACCGGCTCCATGACATTTCATGGATTTTGTTGGGAATTTGGTACAAGTAGTGTCCCCTCACCACTCGGCTTTTTGATCGAGGACGTACCTCTAGCCTTTGCTCATCCAAGCGCAGTCTGCAAGGCAGCAGTAAGTCCCATGGTTGCCGATGACTGTTGAGAGCTCATTCGCCATTCGGAAGTACGGGGTACTGTCCAGGAGTCCATGTAATCCTGTGGCTGTTGAACCCTTTTGTGGCGGGGAACACACGCCGAGTCATGGTGCCGTCGTCGGGCTCATGTGGTATTTTATAGGAGATCCGATTGCCGGTCGGAAATCCACCACGCCCTGGTGACAACACCGCCATAGCCACGTTAGCCCATGTACGATCGGCCATCGAGACATGGTTGACACCGTCGTACCACGTTGAGGAGGGGATGGACTTTACGACACACGCATACACACAAATACACAGACGTGGCATATGCTTCTGTAGTAATCGCTGTAATTTCACTGAGATGAGTCTAAACTTGCAGTAAATCATTACTCCTGTAAACGCCCCGGCTTCAAGTAAATGCCGTACGACGTTACAAACTCGGTTAAGGTGCTCTGAATAGAGATTAGTTACTGATATGGGGGCCCTTAAGAGGGCCTGGTAATGCGTTCTCTTGAAGTCTTCAGAGTTTGAAGATGTCCTAGAGCCTTGGGTGGACTCTGGTTGAGTTGTCGCTCCCGTGGTTGTACTGTAATCGCGTTGTGGATAGCGCCCTGCAGGTTCTGCACTTAATTGGCTCGTCTCTTCAGTATCCCGCTACAAGATGAATCACGGATGTAGTTAGTTGTTGGTGAAACTATCAAATCACCAGCATAGGTATTGACAGCCGACAGAACGCACACTCGTGAAGCAGGCAGAATGCAAATTCCACAACTGACTTGCATGGTAAATTACCGTGCTTAAATAGCATGCAATATGTCTTCTTGCACACTATTGGTTAAACGTGGTTAAACGGCAATTTCGCTTTTTTCTCATTGGTGCAACGTAAATAAATTTGAATTTAATTGACGCAATGTGTCGGCGATTGATTTGTGTCGTTACAACACTTTCCTCTCTGAAAAAAAGGAAAAAATATTCAGCTCTGCGAGGCTAGATAAGAAATGCATGACAGAGTTCGAACCAAGTTAAGCAAAAATATGATGAACCATAAGTGCTGGGTTTAAATATGCTTGTTCGTTGCTTCAACAATGATATGATGCCAGGTAACCACTAGGAATTGCTACACAAATTCTTAGCTCTAGTGGTGGGTCATAGCACGTGAGGCAAAATAGAGCAGTGTAAATTTTTTGGAGCCGCATCGTGAAGATTTCGAGGTAAATCGCCTCTGAATTACCAGGTTTAAGTTAAAACCTAAGCAGGTTGGATCGTTGTCAATGTGTTTGTATACGGCCAAAGGAGCTAGAGTGCTCGACGTTGTGGTCATGACATTTGTAGAGTGGTCTTTGTGCAATTGATAAAGTTGAGATATGCATTGAAAGTGGCCTGTACCATGATATGAAGCTGATCACTACTTAGTGTTGCTACACGAAAGCGTTAGCTCTAAGTAACTGGTCATACCAAAATAGGCAGTGTAATGTCATGTGTGAGAAATACATTATAATGTAAAAATATATACATTAAAATCAAAGGTAACTGCATAAAAATATGTACACGAACATTGCATAATACCAAAGAACTGTTCAAAAATGCTACACAATTGTTAGCTAAGAACAGCTGGTTATGCCACGTGAGACAAATACGAAAAATAACGTAAGGTTAAAAAATTTTATAGTTAATGTTAATGTTTTAAAAAAAATTAATTACGCGTTATACAAAGCAGGTTATTGAGATTGTGGGCAGACGGAGCCTGAGACGTGTGTAGAAGGTTGAACGCTCTCAGGATCAGGTGGTTCGATAAACGGTTTCAACTTGTCTATGCTTACTGATGTCGGTGTAGCGCCTTGCATAATGATGAAGTATTTTGGCTGTCTGAGTAAAATCGGTTAAGGACCGCGATACTTGGGTTGTAGTGGTGCAACATTATTTTTGCGAACGAGTACTCTCTTGCAGCTGTGGAGCTGTGGGTGAACGAAGACTGGACGAGGCGTGTCTCGGCTTCTGTTCGGACATGTTACCGAATTGAAGTCGAAGGCGGGTAGCTTCGTTTTGTGGGTCATCTTGTGCCAGTAGTAGACGTGGGAGCTGACTAGGTAGGCGTAGATCCATGCCATACAAGAGTTGTGACGCAGACGTTTTAATGGATTCACGAGTACGGGAACGCATGGCCAGCAGAACTAAAGGTAGTGCATCGACCAGTTGCCATTAATAGACGAGGATGCTAAAGCTGCTTTGAGTTCCCTATGCATTCTCTCTACCATGCCATTAGCTTGGGGATGGTAGGCAGTCGTCTGGCGTAAGATGCATCTCATGTACCGTAAGGTGGTTTTGAAACGATCAGATGAGAAGCAAGTGCCTCTGTCCGTGATGACCTCATTGGGAACACCGTAATTTCAATATCCATGCAGAGATAAAACCGTTAGTTACTTCGTCTGCAGAAATGGTGCCAAGAGGTAATGCCGCAGGCCACCGTGTAAATCTATCGATCATAGTTAGAAGGTAGCTGAAACCTTGAACCTTTGTCAGATGAACTATGTCGATGTGGACGATGGCTAGGCGAGAAGTAGACCAAACATGTTGCAACTTAGAACGAGTGTATCGTGTGATCTTGTTCTTCTGACAAATAGCAAACTCTGAGACCCATCGTTTAACATTCTGCCTAAGTCGGTGACCCCAGAAACGATCTGTAAGAAGTCGGACAGTCGCTTGGCTTCCTGAGTGAGAAATTGAGTGAATTGAATCGAAAACCTTTCTCTGAAGGCTGGTCGGCAGAACTGGCTTGTTGGGCTGCGTACCCGTGAAGTAAACAATTGGTAAGCCTTCCCACAGACGGCATATGAACTTGGTTGGGTGACGGGCTATTGATCTTTGAATGTGAATGTCACCGCGTTGTTCAGTTCGCAGGAGAGCTGGCGTTAGTGCAGGTTCACTGAGTGCCACGGAGTTGACAGTGAATGGTGACGGCGAAGGTGGTTGTAGAGAGACGTCTGGCCTGGACAGGGTATCTGCAATGAAGTTCTGTTTGCCCTTGACGTGAAAGACGTCAAATTGCCATTCGCTTAGACGAGAAAGCTGTCTTTCCACTCTGGCAGGGTACTTGCGATAGATGAAGTTGCGTTTCGAAGTGTGCTAACTAGTGGTGCATGATCTTAGACGAGAAAGCTGTCTTTCCACTCTGGCAGGGTACTTGGCGATAGATGAAGTTGCGTTTCGAAATGCGCTAACTAGTGGTGCATGATCTGTGAAAACAACAAATCTGCTACTGCCAATGATGCTGATAAAATGGCGCACTGCGTCGTGGATGGCGAAAAGTTCTCGGCCGAAAGTGTCGTACCTTGTTTCTACTGGTTGGAGAGTACGCGAGTAGAAACTGATAGGCTTCCAAACTCCGTCGATCTCTTGTTCCAAAGTGGCTCCAATAGCGAATTCGGAAGCATCTGTCGTGAGTAGAAATGACTTTTCGAAATCTGGATGCGTTAGCATTGTGGCATTTGCTAACGAGTTGATGGCAAGTCGAAGTAATTCCTCGTCTTCGGATGACTAAGCAATGATGGAATTCTTGCTAAGTCCTTTTCGGTTCTGCAGGTGCCTGCACAAAGGATAAAGTTGTTTTGAAAGGCCCGGAAGGAACTTGCGATAATAGTTTAGTACTCCCAGGATTTTCTGCAAATCGCTCAAAGTCCTTGGTGACTTGATATTCTTGATTGAATTCGTCTTTGACGGCAACGGTTGAATACCTTGGGCCGTGATACGATGCCCTAAGAAGTCGATGGATGAAGTTGCAATCTGCGTCTTGTCACAGTTGATCTTGAGTCCGTGGTTGGATAAGCGTGAGAGGACATTTCGTAGATGTTTCGTATGAGATTCTAGATCTGGACTGAATACCATAATGTCATCGAGATATGACATACAATAAGCAGAATCGTCGCGAAGTATGTTGTCTATGAATCTTTGAAATGTCTGAGTAGTACACTTAAGTCCAAAAGGCATGTAAAGATATTCAAAAAGGCCAAATGGAGTGATGACTGCAGTTTTCTCGATATCCTCTGGTGCTACCGGTATGTGATGGTACGCTTGTCTGAGGTCAATCACTGAGAAGAAATTGCTGCTGTTGAGTTTTTCAAGTAAAGTGTTGATATTTGGAATAGGATATGCATCAGATTTTGTCACTGAATTTAGCTTACGGTAGTCTCCACAGGCTCTGTACGATCTGTTTGATTTAGAGACTAAGTGCAGTGGTGACGCCCATGAACTTTTCGATGGTCTGATGATTCCCTCTTCCAAAAGCCTTGAGAATTCTTCTTAGGCAGCTTTAAGCTTAGTAGGAGCCAGTGGTCGCTTCTTGAGTGCAATAGGTTGTCCTTCTGTGACGATATGATGTATCGTGTTGGAGACTCGTAGCTCTGACTTGTTAAGATCGAAAAGCGATTTGTATTTTCGAAGAGCTGCTGATATCTCTGCTGAATGATGCACTGGGGTTGGCTGAATGACCTGTAACTCAAAACGCTCGGAGGCAAGTGTCCAAAAATGTTGTTCAATTCCTGTGGAGGGGTCGATGATCTTTTGACTGGCAAGATCAACAATGAGCCTATTATATTATGTGAGACTTTGGCAATGATGAAGTTGTGGGAAAATTCACGTCGTAGGCCTATGTTGACTGTGCGGTACCGGCAGCCATATGTTGGTATGGGCTCGCCTGTAGCTGTTGCGAGAAGAATGCCTAGCGACATCTCGGCCATTGAATCACCTTTGAGAACTGAGACTGCTGCACCTGTGTCTACGATGAACTCTTCGCCAGTTTTGAAATCAAGAAGGTGCAGAAGTTCGTTGGGCTGTTTGGTCGGTTCATGCAACCAAGTAGGCTGGTGATTGCGACCGGCATTGTCTGTTTGGTTCTCTATGTGAAAAATTTGGCGTGGACGAAAAGAGTCGACAGGGATGTCGGATTGTAGTTGGCTTCTTCCCTGTAGCGCCGTTGATGCCGTTGATGTGCAGAAAGTACGGTTTTCTACTTCCTGCGCCAGACGTTTCCCGATACTGATGCACCCTTGTGCCTGCGGCCTGTTGTCCTCTCCGTCAGCTGTGGAAATTGACACTCATTCGGAAATTCTTTGGAACGACAAAGACAAACTTGACAAGCATAAAAAACTTCTGGTAGTTATAACACCAGTTCTTTGGGGCATATTTATTAAAGGATTGCGGAGATCTCGATCGCCGCCTACCATTATAATTTGACTTGGAAACGAATTTTGGTCGAGCATTCACTTGATTTAGCTCCGATTTGGTAATGGCCAATCCTTCTAGAACTTTGGCCATGTTCGCCACTGTTCTCTCTAAAGAGGAGATTCTATCATCTTGCGGGGGTGAAGAAAAGGATGATGGATTCACTTTGGGTTCCAAACCCCTATATTCTAACTCACATCTCTCAGATAAGTCATCTATAGAGAGAGTGTTGGGGAGCTGTCTGGCAAAGAGTATTAATGTTTGTGGAAGATTGTTAATAAAAACAACCTTAGCCTCATGGTCAGAAATGTTGGTTTTATACCAACGTTTCCGTAATTCACTCAGTATTTCTATGGGGCCAAGATTTGGCATATCTAACTGCGCATATTTGTTTATTATCTGCTCAGTTTCCGTGGGTCCAAGCAAGGATTTTACCTCGTTTTGTAGGCCCAAAATGGGATTAGGTAGCTTCCTAATGGCCTCAAGCTTAGGATAAATCCGTCGCTGCAATTCAGAAGGTAGTTTATCAAAAACCTTTGACAGTTTTTGATGACTGTCGTAATCAGGAAACGGGGAGAAAGCGGAGTCTACTGGTGACTTATCAGTAGGAGCCGGCATTACGCCCTTTAACCACTATATATTTGGGTGAGGAATGTGAGATAATAGTACGGTACAAACTCCTAGAAGAATGTGTTACCCTGCACTAGAGTAGCTAACATCGTATAATCTCGACAATGCGACTTCAACGCTAACTAACGCTATATATATATATACCGAGTCTGTAAAGGATACTATCACTATGGCTATTGTGTCAGTAACAGATACCAACATTACGGCACCGAAATGGTACATGGTTCTAACATGATGGATATCAATGTATGGTATAGTTCAACGAAATTGAGAATTATGATTATGCCTGAACATCTGTAACTCCAGTAAATCTATACGCTCTGGCCTTTATCGATATCTCTTGGCACATTTCGCGGTAAACATGCCATCATTCAATCCGAATATAATAGTTAAGTACTGTTTTTTTGCGAAGAACTAATAATTATGCAAGTATGTATAAGGCGTTGCGAACCTAGTGACATATGAGTACAGTTGTGACCGGAAGGATAGACCAAAGACAGCATGAACGGAAAGTATAAGCTCCTGCACATTCGTTTCGTGCTTACTGGCGACTCATTAGGTGGAGCCGGTATTACGCCCTTTAACCACTATATATTTGGGTGAAGAATGTGGGATAATAGTACGTTACAATCTCCTAGACGAATGCGTAAACCTGCAGTAGAGTAGCTAACACCGTTTAATCTCGACAATGCGACTTCAACGCTAACTCACGATATATAGTATATTTAACGAGTCTGTAAATGATACTAACGCTATGGCTATTGTGTCATTAACCGATTTCAACATTATGGTACATAGTACTAACATGGTGGATATCAATGTGTATTATAGCGCCCCGAATTTGAGAATTACAACTATGCCTGAAAATCTGTTATGCCAGTAAATCCATACACTCTGGAGAAGACATAAAAACCGGCATGACGTACGCTTATCTAGTAAGTTGTCAGTATTTGTTTTTAAATCACTGTAATCTCACTTCAATGAGTGCTCACATGCAGACAAATGCGCAAACCAATTTGACATACACTTACTTAGTGAAAAAAACTAGTTATGCTTAAGACATTTGGCAATAAGCATAAATGGGGTAGTTTAATCTAAAATCTAAAAAAAAATTGTGTTTTTTTCTTACCATTGAAAAAGAGGTAGACAGCGAATAGAAATATCTCGTATCGCAACGCGAGAAAAAGTTAATTAGATTTATTGTTCTAATTAGAACGATAGATGACCAAAAGTGTTAAGCACGTGCGACTGAAGATAGTATAAGATTATTCAAATATGCTAATGCAATTTGGCCTTATAATGGAGCCAGTCTTATGTTGTTAAGCACGAAATTAAACGTCGAAGAATGTTGAAATATTGTTTAATGAGGATTCAGCTGAAACTGTGCAAAATAATTCTATTAAATAAAACGGTAAAATACGGTAAAATATCCAAATGTTGAATGTAAAAGTTTAGAAACTGGCGTTTACTTTTTATTTGATCTAATTTAGATAAATTATAACAAATCTAATCTGACGACATTAACTGTTTAACCCGGGGTTAACTGTCCATCTTCCTTGCGCACAGCTGACGTTGTTGACTTTTATTCCGCAATTTGCTGTCGCGTAACATTTGATAGCACTTTTATTAGGGGAAAAACTTGATTTATTTACATTTCTAGATGCAAATTTAGTGTTTGGCATTGATTGACGTGTCTCGTCACACTGAAGCCGTCCACAATTATTCTTTCTTAAATTGCATGTGAAGCGCATTCCTTAAATATTTTACAAATTTCCAGGACTTCATTTACAGTACCATCTTCAGGGCTGACAACATACTGAAAGAAAAAACCAACTTGTGGCAAATGTGATATCCTCATTCAAGAAAGATCTTTTTATATTTATTATACTTCCAGAAGGACTTTTTTGCCTGCACCAACATCCGGACTTAATACCTATTTTCCTAAATTCAAATATATACACAAAAATACCCGCCAAAAAAGCACGCCAACCTATACACACATTTGTGCTCTGTAATCTAAACAGATATTTATAGAAAAAGTATAATTTAACCAAAATAATTTACATGCACGCCGATGCGAGATATTCCGATTTAAAAAAAATTACTTTTCCTGATGCGTAGAAGGATCAACAAAATTTTCGTTTTAATTATATTGCAGCAATCCTCAATTCCAAGTTTACACAATATGATCCTGTGTTCAATAGATTATAGAGAGAGAGACTGAGGACAGTAAAACTGTTGAAATAATATAGTTTTACAGTATCGTGTGGAAAATTCCAAACATGGAGCCTACTATAACTAATGCTATATCAACAAATTGAACATTTATTTATGCTCATATCATGGATAATCGTAATTTTTCATTTAAATATATGTTTTTTATAACGTATTATGTTGAAAACTTATTGAATAAATCATGTCTTTCGTCGAATAAAAAAAATTAACAGATTAAACACTATTACTTGGAGGGAGAGCTAGAATTTATAGAAAAAGACTGCGAAACAACATGCACTGAGTCAGCAAATCTGCAAAATGGAACAGGCCCGATCGTGCAATGTTGTTATACTGATCTCTGCAGCTCAGCACATGGCAATATTGCTAGTCCTCTGATCACCATGCTCGGAGTTGGATTCTCGCTCATTCTAGTGAATTCACTTAGAAACAACTGCTAGAATAATGTGTCTTATGCAGACCTACACGTCAATATTTATCGTGTGATTTTTCTTTTTCAATTTAATAAATAAACCAGGATTAAATTGAAAAAAAATTATAATCCAATATTAATACATATGGGTAAATTAATTATTCATTTTTAGGTTTCATTTTCCACAGATTAATGCTAATCATTCAATTTTCAATAAAGGCTGTTATAAAGAAAAAAATATTTATGCTTTATATTTTTCCTTAACGACCGTCAATTATGCTAGCATTCATGGCAATAAATGAAATAAATCAGACTGTTTAGCAAAATAATTAAACGAACGACTTGAAACCATTAATTATGCTGCGCTTTGTCGATATAAGATTTTAAAGTAAAATGTACCAAAAGAATATTATATCGTTAGCTTTTTCTATAAACCATTTTTCTCTTGATATTCTTGTTTTTTGTGGCATTTTGCGCTTGACATTCTTCGAATGCAATGTTCTATTAACAAAAAGATATTATGAATGCTGATTTACTTAAAAAATAGGAAAATATCCAACAGTTGTGTAAATATTAAGAGGTGAGTTGCTGTGATTAAACGAGAATTTTTGATGATTCACCATGGATATCTAAAAACAAAATGCTAAAACAGTAAATTATACATTATCTTTAAAGACAAATCTGGAACAATTAAACTTGCGTTGAACTTAGATACAAAAGTACAGAGTGTCTACAACGTCACCTTTCTTATACAGTGAGTAGGCAATACACCTAACAGGAACAAAATTAAAGTGAAGATTTATGGGAGTAGTACTGACCGCTCTTGCACCAGGATAACAAAACAATTCGAAAAACGCACAAAACTGCAGTTACAATTCAAAATTCGGTATCCCAGCTGCCATCGTTATTTCAAATATTTCTCTTTGCGATAAATAACGTGTAAACTCTTAACAGTTTTGTTTCCACTACAAATATTTCCTTAGACTTCAAATCAGTTGAGCCGACATTGTTATCGCATTCGACAAATGATGCAAACAGTCAGCCCCGATGTTTCTGTTAAATCTATAAATCATAACGACACAGGAATCGCTATTGATTTTAAATTATAAAAATAATAACAGGTAATATTAATGATAATAAAAATAATTAAATTAATAATAATAAAAATATTATTATTATTATTATTACTGTAATTACTAATAATATTACTGTTTATTATTATTATTCAAATAATAGTTATTAATATTATTATTATTATTATTATTATTATTATTATTATTATTATTATTATTATTATTATTATTATTATTATTATTATTATTATTATTATTACTATTATTATTATTATTATTATTATTATTATCAGAAATTTCAACTAACAAAAGAGTTCATGAAATGCATAAATAATAAATATCGACATAAGCAAGTAAATGCTCAATTCAATAATTCTTACTCAGGTAGCGTAGTGTCCGTTTAACAAGGACAAGTTAGGCGTAGATTGTTAGAAGTTTAAGTCTAAAGAGATGCTATATAGATTCCAATTGAAGGAAAGCCTTAATTAGAATATAACTTAAAAGTGTGTGAAGCATGCGGCACGGTGGTTCAGTCTATAGAGCAACAGAGTGCAAGGCAGTCCTGCTCAGGTTTGAGCCGTGTCTGCAGGAAATTCTGAATAGTAGGTGAATAGTTTATAATAAGGACCAAAACCGGTTCATTAGATGAATTAAGTTATCTAACTTGGAGAATTTTTAGTTTATGGTGACAAATGAATGTTTGATTTTAAGTTATTCAAAAAAATTATGACAAACTATTGTAACAATAATAATAAAATTAACGGTAATATAATTGGAGAGAGTAATATTAATAATAGGTAATGATAATAATAATGATAATAATAAGAAAAATAAAAAGATCAATAACAAAAGTAAAAAGAAAAATATTACTACTACTAATTCTACTTTTTCTACTAATTGTTTACTACTATTAATTACAAATACTCAAAATTTATATTTAATAGTTTAAGGTAATATGTAAAGGAATTTTATAATATTTAATTAATCACAGAAGAAATTTCCAATTTATACAAATTCCACAACTGAAAGTGATACATCGTTCAAATTAGTATATTATTCAGTGTAAAAATTTAACTTATCAGAAAGTTGTGACGATTTAGAATGACTTTCTTGCAAATTAGGTTAACCTTTCATTAAGGAATCGAATCTGTAATATTAACGAGCCAAATAAATGTTTCGTGCTTCGAATATTAATCAATCAGTTTTATCCTGGTCATATTTTGATTAATTTTTTACTAGGTGCACAACACCTAATACACAATCGCATATATATTAGTTAATCGCAAAAATCAGTATCCAAGTGTTGTATATGTAATTGAATGATGTCATGATTAACATGAAACTTGATAACTAATATCGATCAAATCCAGAATGTATGGATTTGCTTTCGCCACATATACATATATAGACAATACAATTAAACAGTAATTATGTGTGTATATATATGTATATGTGGCGAAAGCTGCAAATAGTTAATGTTCGTGACTGCATATAAATTGTGCAGCCGACATTTCCAGTCAAGTGCAATGTACGCAAAACTGCTAGAGAAGAGAGCTCATATCTAAATTTGATTTCCATATATATTCAATGCGGTTTGATCCTCGATAGTCAGTTTGCCGTCGTATCGGATGATGATCATGGAAGGTCGAAACGTGTCAGTGCGTTGCAGCTGGCGGTAGTTTTGTTATGTTGTTCGATGACTGGTTAAATACAATGGGATGGGTGTTTACTTCAAGCACGCAAACTTGATTTAAAGAATTGTTACCACCACCCTCGCAATCAATTATTGTTTAAATTGTATTGCCTATATATGTATATGTGGCGAAAGCTGCAAACAGTTAATTTCGTGACTGCATAGAAATTGTGCAGCCGACATTGCCAGTCAAGTTCAATGTATGCGAGACTGCTAGAGGTGAGAGCCGCATATCTAAATTTGATTTCCATATATATTCAATGCGGTTTGATCCTCGATAGTCAGTTTGCCGTCGTACTCTAATGATGATCATGGAAGTTCGAAACGCGTCAGTGCGTGGCATGTGGCGGTAGTTTTATTATGTTGTTCGTAGACTGGTTAAATACAATGGGGTTGGTGTTTACTTCAAGCTCGCAAACTTGATTTAAAGCATTGTAAACATCACGCGCACAATCAAATATTGTTTAATTGTATTGTCTATATACGTATATGTGGCGACAGCTGCAAAATTTAATGTTCGTGACTGCATTGAAATTGTGCAGTCGACATTTCCAGTGAAGTTCAATGCATAAAAGACTGCTAGAAGTGAGAGACGCAAATCTAAATTTGATTTCCATATATATTCAATGCCGTTTGATCCTCGATATTCAGTTTGCCGTGGTACACTGATGATCATCATGGAAGGTCGAAATGCATCAGGGCGTTGCAGCTGGCTGTAGCTTTGTTATGATGTTCGTAGACTGGTTAAATACAATGGGGTTGGTGTTTACTTCAAGCTCGCAAACTTGATTTAAAGCATTGTTACCACCACCCGCGCAATCAATTATTGTTAAATGGTATTGTCTATATATGTATATGTGGCGAAAGCTGCAAATAATTAATGTTCGTGACTGCATAGAAATTGTGCAGCCGACATTTCCAGTCAAGTTCAATGTATGCAAGACTGCTAGAGGTGAGAGCCGCATATCTAAATTTGATTTCCATATATATAGTCAATGCGGTTTGATCCTCGATAGTCAGTTTGCCGTCGTACTCTGATGATGATCATGGAAGGTCGAAACGCGTCAGTGCGTTGCAGCTGGCGGTAGTTCTGTTATGTTGTTCGATGACTGGTTAAATACAATGGGATTGGTGTTTACTTCAAGCACGCAAACTTGATTTAAAGAATTGTTACCACCACCCGCGCAATCAATTATTGTTAAATTGTATTGCCTATATATGTATATGTGGCGAAAGCTGCAAACATTTAATGTTCGTGACTGCATAGAAATTGTGCAGCCGACATTTCCAGTCAAGTTCAATGTATGCAAGACTGCTAGAGGTGAGAGCCGCATATCTAAATTTGATTTCCATATATATTCAATGCCGTTTGATCCTCGATAGTCAGTTTGCCGTCGTACTCTGATGATGATCATGGAAGGTCGAAACGCGTCAGTGCGTTGCAGCTGGCGGTAGTTTTGTTATGTTGTTCGATGACTGGTTAAATACAATGGGATTGGTGTTTACTTCAAGCACGCAAACTTGATTTAAAGAATTGTTACAACCACCCGCGCAATCAATTATTGTTTAAATTGTATTGCCTATATATGTATATGTGGCGAAAGCTGCAAACAGTTAATGTTCGTGACTGCATAGAAATTGTGAAGCCGACATTTCCAGTCAAGTTCAATGTATGCAAGACTGCTAGTGGTGAGAGCCGCATATCTAAATTTGATTTCCATATATATTCAATGCGGTTTGATCCTCTATAGTCAGTTTGCCGTCGTACTCTGATGATGATCATGGAAGGTCGAAACGCGTCAGTGCGTTGCAGCTGGCAGTAGTTTTGTTATGTTGTTCGATGACTGGTTAAATACAATGGGATTGGTGTTTACTTCAAGCACGCAAACTTGATTTAAAGAATTGTTACCACCACCCGCGCAATCAATTATTGTTTTAATTGTATTGCCTATATATGTATATGTGGCGAAAGCTGCAAACAGTTAATGTTCGTGACTGCATAGAAATTGTGCAGCCGACATTTCCAGTCAAGTTCAATGTATGCAAGACTGCTAGAGGTGAGAGCCGCATATCCAAATTTGATTTCCATATATACTCAATGCGATTTGATCCTCGATAATGAGTTTGCCGTCGTACTCTGATGATGATCATGGAAGGTCGAAACGCGTCAGTGCGTTGCAGCTGGCGCTAGTTTTGCTATGTTGTTCGTAGACTGGTTAAATACAATGGCGTTGGTGTTTACTTCAAACACGCAAACTTGATTTAAAGAATTGTTACCACCACCTGCGCAATCAATTATTGTTTAATTGTATTGTCTAAATATGTATATGTGGCGAAAGCTGCAAACAGTTAATGTTCG
Source organism: Eudiplozoon nipponicum (assembly GCA_029291075.1). Classification (NCBI taxonomy): domain Eukaryota; kingdom Metazoa; phylum Platyhelminthes; class Monogenea; order Mazocraeidea; family Diplozoidae; genus Eudiplozoon; species Eudiplozoon nipponicum. Next base: position 68,155 of record JAQBSW010004213.1, read on the forward strand.
TGACTGCATAGAAATTGTGCAGCCGGCATTTCCAGTCAAGTTCAATGTATGCAAGACTGCTAGAGGTGAGAGCCGCATATCGAAATTTGATTTCCATATATATTCAATGCGGTTTGATCCTCGATAGTCAGTTTGCCGTCGTACTCTGATGATGATCATGGAAGGTCGAAACGCGTCAGTGCGTTGCGGCTGGCGGTAGTTTTGTTATGTTGTTCGACGACTGGTTAAATACAATGGGATTGGTGTTTACTTCAAGCTCGCAAACTTGATTTAAATAATTGTTACCACCACCCGCGCAATCAATTATTGTTAATTTGTATTGCCTATATATGTATATGTGGCGAAAGCTGCAAACAGTTAATGTTCGTGACTGCATAGAAATTGTGCAGCCGACATTTCCAGTCAAGTTCAATGTATACAAGACTGCTAGAGGTGAGAGGCGCATATCTAAATTTGATTTCCATATATATTCAATGCGGTTTGATCCTCGATAGTCAGTTTGCCGTCGTACTCTGATGATGATCATGGAAGGTCGAAACGCGTCAGTGCGTTGCAGCTGGCGGTAGTTTTGTTATGTTGTTCGACGACTGGTTAAATACAATGGGATTGGTGTTTACTTCAAGCTCGCAAACTTGATTAAAATAATTGTTACCACCACCCACGCAATCAATTATTGTTTAATTGTATTGCTTATATGTTTATATGTGGCGAAAGCTGCAAACATTTAATGTTCGTGACTGCATAGAAATTGTGCAGCCGACATTTCCAGTCATGTTCAATGTATGCAAGACTGCTAGAGGTGAGAGCCGCATATCTAAATTTGAGTTCCTTATATATTCAATGCGGTTTGATCCTCGATAGTCAGTTTGCCGTCGTACCCTGATGATGATCATGGAAGGTCGAAACGCGTCAGTGCGTTGCAGCTGGCGGTAGTTTTGTTATGTTGTTCGATGACTGGTTAAATACAATGGGATTGGTGTTTAATTCAAGCACGCAAACTTGATTTAAAGAAGTGTTACCACCACCCGCGCAATCAATTATTGTTTAAATTGTATTGCCTATATATGTATATGTGGCGAAAGCTGCAAACAGTTAATGTTCGTGACTCCATAGAAATTGTGCAGCCGACATTTCCAGTCAAGTTCAATGTATGCAAGACTGCTAGAGGTGAGAGCCGCATATCTAAATTTGATTTCCATATATATTCAATGCGGTTTGATCCTCGATAGTCAGTTTGCCGTCGTACTCTGTTGATGATCATGGAAGGTCGAAACGCGTCAGTGCGTTGCGGCTGGCGGTAGTTTTGTTATGTTGTTCGACGACTGGTTAAATACAATGGGATTGGTGTTTACTTCAAGCTCGCGAACTTGATTTAAAGAATTGTTACCACCACACGCGCAATCAATTATTGTAAAATTGTATTGCCTTTATATGTATATGTGGCGAAAGCTGCAAACAGTTAATGTTCGTGACTGCATAGAAATTGTGCAGCCGACATTTCCAGTCAAGTTCAATGTATGCAAGACTGCTAGAGGTGAGAGCCGCATATCTAAATTTGATTTCCATATATATTCAATGCGGTTTGATCCTCGATAGTCAGTTTGCCGTCGTACTCTGATGATGATCATGGAAGGTCGAAACGCGTCAGTGCGTTGCGGCTGGCGGTAGTTTTGTTATGTTGTTCGAAGACTGGTTAAATACAATGGGATCGGTGTTTACTTCAAGCTCGCAAACTTGATTTAAAGCATTAATACCACCACCCGCGCAATCAATTATTGTTAAATTGTATTGTCTACATATGTATATGTGGCGAAAGCTGCAAACAGTTAATGTTCGTGACTGCATAGAAATTGTGCAGCCGACATTTCCAGTCAAGTTCAATGTATGCAAGACTGCTAGAGGTGAGAGCCGCATATCTAAATTTGATTTCCATATATATTAAATGCGGTTTGATCCTCGATAGTCAGTTTGCCGTCGTACTCTGATGATGATCATGGAAGGTCGAAACGCGTCAGTGCGCTGCAGCTGGCGGTAGTTTTGTTATGTTGTTCGTAGACTGGTTAAATACAATGGGGTTGGTGTTTACTTCAAGCTCGCAAACTTGATTTAAAACATTGTTACCACCACCCGCGCAAACAATTTTTGTTAAATTGTATTGTCTATATATGTATATGTGGCGAAAGCTGCAAACAATTAATGTTCGTGACTGCATAGAAATTGTGCATCCGACATTTCCAGTCAAGTTCAATGTATACAAGACTGCTAGAGGTGAGAGCCGCATATCTAAATTTGATTTCCATATATATTCAATGCGGTTTGATCCTCGATAGTCAGTTTGCCGTCGTACTCTGATGATGATGAAGGAAGTTCGAAACGCGTCAGTGCGTTGCGGCTGGCGGTAGTTTTGTTATGTTGTTCGACGACTGGTTAAATACAATGGGATTGGTGTTTACTCCAAGCTCGCAAACTTGATTTAAAGAATTGTTACCACCACTCGCGCAATCAATTAATGTTTAATTGTATTGCCTATATATGTATATGTGGCGAAAGCTGCAAACAGTTAATGTTCGTGACTGCATAGAAATTGTGCAGCCGACATTTCCAGTCAAGTTCAATGTATGCAAGACTGCTAGAGGTGAGAGCCGCATATCTAAATTTGATTTCCATATATATTCAATGCGGTTTGATCCTCGATAGTCAGTTTGCCGTCGTACTCTGATGATGATCATGGAAGGTCGAAACGCGTCAGTGCGTTGCAGCTGGCGGTAGTTTTGTTATGTTGTTCGATGACTGGTTAAATACAATGGGATTGGTGTTTACTTCAAGCACGCAAACTTGATTTAAAGAATTGTTACCACCACCCGCGCAATCAATTATTGTTTATATTGTATTGCCTATATATGTATATGTGGCGAAAGCTGCAAACAGTTAATGTTCGTGACTGCATAGAAATTGTGCAGCCGACATTTCCAGTCAAGTTCAATGTATGCAAGACTGCTAGAGGTGAGAGCCGCATATCTAAATTTGATTTCCATATATATTCAATGCGGTTTGATCCTCGATAGCCAGTTTGCCGTCGTACTCTGATGATCATGGAAGGTCGAAACGCGTCAGTGCGTTGCAGCTGGCGGTAGTTTTGTTATGTTGTTCGTAGACTGGTTAAAAACAATGGGGTTGGTGTTTACTTCAAGCTCGCAAACTTGATTTAAAGCATTGTTACCACCACCCGCGCAATCAATTATTGTTAAATTGTATTGTCTATATATGTATATGTGGCGAAAGCTGCAAACAGTTAATGTTCGTGACTGCATAGAAATTGTGCAGCCGACATTTCCAGTCAAGTTCAATGTATGCGAGACTGCTAGAGGTGAGAGCCGCGTATCTAAATTTGATTTCCATATATATTCAATGCGGTTTGATCCTCGATAGTCAGTTTGCCGTCGTACTCTGATGATGATCATGGAAGGTTGAAACGCCTCAGTGCGTTGCAGCTGGCGGTAATTTTGTTATGTTGTTCGTAGACTGGTTAAGTACAATGTGGTTGGTGTTTACTTCAAGCTCGCAAACTTGATTTAAAGCATTGTTACCACCACCCGCGCTATCAATTATTATTTAATTGTATTGTCTATATATGTATATGTGGCGAAAGCTGCAAAATAGTTAATGTTCGTGACTGCATAGAAATTGTGCAACCGACATTTCCAGTCAAGTTCAATGTATGCAAGACTGCTAGAGGTGAGAGCCGCATATCTAAATTTGATTTCAATATATATTCAATGCGGTTTGATCCTCGATAGTCAGTTTGCCGTCGTACTCTGATGATGATCATGGAAGGTCGAACGCGTCAGTGCGTTGCGGCTGGGGGTAGTTTTACTATGTTGTTCGACGACTGGTTAAATACAATGGGATTGGTGTTTACTTCAAGCTCGCAAACTTGATTTAAAGAATTGTTACCACCACCCACGTAATCAATTATTTTTTAATTG